>CM055751.1:7898286-7918286 GCA_029465975.1 Dallia pectoralis
TGTGTCACCCCCAGACAATACTTTTCCCTACTCCGCCTCATGTTCTCCGCTGTACATTTCACTCAGATGGATCGAGTCTCACGCACACGCCAAGACCGAGCAGGAAATACATATAAGAACCACACTCTCGCAAAAACAACTTCAGGGCCAGACGCGCTTTGCTCACTCGCTCAGGCCTAAAATCAAAACAAACCACATCACACGACTCTGACGTCCGACAGTGAAAGCCATTATGGTCTGTATCGTACAAGCCATGAGCTCACCCGCTGTCAGACCGCGGCGTCGCGATTTCTCCATGTTCCCTGTCTCTCCGCACCTGCCTTCGACGACCAGTCATTACCCCTCCCGGTCTCCGCCTCCATCCCAAATGCCACCCTGGTCCCGGTACGGAGCCCTGCGGGGAGAGTCTGCGGGTTCCGAAGCGAACAAGCGAACATGCGAGCCACACAGGTGACAGGGTGCATTTTGGGACGTGACCTCTGTGTTATAACGCGCCGGGTCGGCTATTGATCGTCACCCTATTTTCCAGAACGCTAATAGCAATTAAATGGTTTCAAGCTGGGCGTGGGCCCCTCCGAGACCTCTCATTGCTATTCAGTGTGTCTGGCTCACCCCTGGCCCCTGATGTGACTGTCGCCTGTGTCATCCACCCTCCCCACGCCCCCCTTGACACACACACACACACACACGAGCGTGCTCACACACACACACACACAAACGCACACTTGAACACTGAGACTAACAAGCCCAGCCAGCACGAGTCTTTGAGTAATGCTCATTTCTCTGTGAATATCAGCGACAATAAGTCCAGTGCCTAATTGCCCCGTCATTAGGGGTCCAGGAGGGGCCAGGGCCTTCCATCACTGTTGGGGGGGTGTCCTTTGTCCTGAATAAATGAAGCCACGTGGTCCGGGGTGGGCCAGACTTCACACTCCTCATGTAAAGCCTGGAAGAATGGAGCCTTGGTCAACAGGCTCTAATAGCTCAATGAGAACTTTCCCTGGTTAAAAGTCATTGTAACTTCAAATCTGATGTATTCCCGGACGGCGCTGGGAATGTGACACAAGCACACTCCACATCCGGCTCGAAATGTCACAGAGGGAGAATTCCAAGATGACTCTCCTGCTGGGCTCAGCCGTGTGTTGTCAGGAGCAGTCAGACAGCCGTGTGTTGCCAGGAGCAGTCAGACAGCCGTGTGTTGCCAGGAGCAGTCAGACAGCCGTGTGTTGTCAGAAGCAGTCAGACAGCCGTGTGTTGTCAGGAGCAGTCAGACAGCCGTGTGTTTTCAGGAGCAGTCAGACAGCCGTGTGTTTTCAGGAGCAGTCAGACAGCCGTGTGTTGCCAGGAGCAGTCAGACAGCCGTGTGTTGCCAGGAGCAGTCAGACAGCCGTGTGTTGCCAGGAGCAGTCAGACAGCCGTGTGTTGCCAGGAGCAGTCAGACAGCCGTGTGTTGCCAGGAGCAGTCAGACAGATGGACGGACATTTAGCTGTCCTTGTGGTTCTTCCTAACCCCGGGTTAACCTACTATGAGGTCGATCCTACATGCAGTTTTACCCAGACAGCCCAGCTCAGCTCAGGCTAGCTTGCTGTGTCCGGGTAATGTAAAATGTTTGAGTGTGACAGAGGTCAGAATGTGCTGTAACTTCTCCGCAAAGCTAGTTTGAAATGCAACAGATGGAGTCAAGAGGAACCTTTGGCATCTCGGTTGCGTGTTTTGCAATGACCAGATGACTGATTTGAGCTCAGTGTAAGGGCAGACAGACGGAGGAGGATGTGAAGTTTGATGTCCACAAGCGAGTGTTCTTGAAAACGGTTTGACAACAGTTACAAAAAGTCAGAGACGAGGATCTTTCGCACCATACATGTAGAGGTTCAATGAGATGAAGACATACAACTGCTTCCATTGAGCCAATGAAGCAAATCTTCTTCGTAAAAGAAGTATTTCGTAACCAGAGCAGAATGTAACCAGTGAGAGACAGAACGAGGAACGAAGAATTTAACTAGGCAATATTTTCTTTACACTGTCCCATCCAAGCACGTTTTAACACCGGGATAAATAACCAGAACAGCACGGCTCACCACGCCACAGTGGTGTAAACAGACCACACGAACCGGGGAGAGATCAGAGGAGAAGATAAAAATAGGCAATGAGAAAGAGCGGGAGAGAGGGAACAGTGCTCTCAAGAAAACGATCTTGGGGGTTCTCAGTAGCCCCACTGATCTTCGCGTGAATCTTCCCATGAATCTCCCCTCGTTTTTCAAAAGACCTTAGTCCGTAATTTCTTCCCTGCGCCCGAGGTGATAATATGATAATTGGCTCGCTATCACCTGGGGTGAACTTTTTTCCACGCCGGCGTCCCATCGCGGTCCTGCAGGGTTGCCTGTGATTAACGAGGCGTGGTAATCCAGAGTGTGTGGGGGGTTTCAGGCCGCCACAGACGGAGTCCCTCTCGTTTCTGGAGCACTCGGCAACAAAAGGCACAGGTGGAATTACCATGGCTTCACATCCCATAATTAAATACGGCGCCGTCGTCGTGGGGCACTCTCAATCACTCACGGTCCAATTCGTTGGGCACCCGTGCACACACACACACACACACACACACACACACACACATTGGTGCCAGTGTATGGGTGAAGCGAGCGTACATAAATGCACAGAAAACAAACACAAATACACACTTGTGATGTAGAATAACATCCCTGTGTTTCCGTCATGACAAACGGTGATGATACATGATAGCACGTCAGGGGAAGAAGCGATGGTGGTCGAAGTAGCTTGTAAAGGTCTACATATCTTCAGAATTCATATTTGTCTGCTTAGAAAACATATCGGAAACACTCGTCCATGCATCATTAATCAGAGGCAACCGGAACTAATGCTGAAATGTTCTGGTACCTGGTAGAGTTGTTTATATGGTTGACCTTGATATGGGCACCGGGACCAGTGGAAACACAACAAACCCGTAGCATTTTTTTTGGGTTAGGGTTAAATATGACGTCGTATTGCGCGTCGCCTCTTTCTTTTACCAGCAAACCCACCACCGACCACCTCTGCTTTAAACAGTACCACCAGAGGTGCTAGCTGGACTGTAGCAGTAGGCAAACATTGTAGACCTATTTATCTGTTGAAATTGTTGCTGAATATTTTTTCACTTGCATAACATAATTTGATTGTTTTAAATAAAATAAAAAAACATAAAAGAGTTGACAAAATTGTCTTATTACTTAAACACTGTGTCTATTAATTCAAATGATTTTATCTGGAAACTGTTGAAAATGTCAAGACTTTTTATTCTTAAAATGTAAAAAAAAATAATATATACTTTTTTTTATTTAAATAAATACATTCACCTTTGTGAACTTTTTCGGCACCCTGGAAACAACTTCCTGGAGGGCAACATGCCCTTGAAGGTGCTTTTGGCTGACCTCAACCACCCTCCAAAGAGCCACAGGATCGTGGGCGATGCAGCTGCCATATACCAGGGGTTATAGCAGCCGGAAAGTTCGCTCTCGGTGGTATATCTGTAGAGGATTTGTGAGGGTTCTCCGAGACATTTCCTCAGGCTGCTTGAGATGTTGCGCTCTGTTAACCGTAGTGCTGGCGAAGGTGACGTCACCTCACCCACCGAAGACGGCCCTGGAACAAGTCAAGGCTCGGCTTGTGCGAGGCTGGGGACCAGATGCAGCTATTAAGTTGTTGAAATCCTAACTGTATTTCGCACAACACTCAGTGTTCCAGGTGGGACAGGGCCGTGTGCAGTGCTCCTCTGGGGAGGTGTGCAAATGGGAAGGCACGATGGCATGTTTCATGGATGTGATGTGCACCATGCTAGCCTCTCAATGGACTTCCTGATGACCGTAGTGAGTGTTACTGGGTGTAGTCATTTATCTGGGTCACCAACCGACTGGAAAGGGGACAGTTTGAATTGTCTGGAAGAGATTTCAGATGGTTGATCGTGTGACCGTGCAGCGCCTTAAAGTTTTTCAAGTTATGGTAGTCCAGGCATTAGTCGAATACATAAAATCACACCCTGTCTCATTTACTTGTACCGAAGCATTTTCTCGTTCCGTCCATACAGTGTACAGAAACAAGAATCTAGAGCCGATTGGGGTCACAGGGGCCGAGAAACGGCAACACCGAAAACATATTACAATTTCAAATGTCCGCCCGAGAACTCTGAGTTCACTTTGGACCTACATACATGAGGAGAACGGTTTATTCTTTCTTTGATTGAGCCTAAGAACTCACCTTTGTCTTCTCCTATAGTATTAATGCATTGGAAGAATCCGGCTCAGGTTCCGGAACGTTGTGTCCACTCCGAGGGAAGTCTGTTATTCACAAATTGTAACACGCTGACATAATCCGATATGGGAACCAGAGACATTATAAACAGACATCATATCATATAAACACACAGTGGACTGTCAGCTTTAATTTAAGGGGATTGTCATCTGTAGCAGATGAAGCATTTAGATATTTTTTTCACACAGAGCCCCCCTTCCCCCCCGCCCATGTTAGGGTTCCAAATGTAATCGGCTTCACAGCTGTTTCTTATTAGGTAGCCAGGCGTCATTGCATGGATAGTTCATGGGCAGGACAGCTGTCGTTGTCCAGTCTTGATTCGAGGGTTTGCGTTTGCATTTGGAGTCGGTGTTGCCGGTGTCCGACAATTCGACAGTCCGACTCCAGCTCGCCATTGTGAGGCCGGTCGATCGGAATGAATAAAGACGAGGTGACATGCTGACATCCTGCACTTAAAACCCAGAGTCATTGTATCGTTGTGTCGGGGCCGAACCCGCCGTAGAGTCGGTGGGGTCAATTAAGGCCAGTGAGCTGCTAATGAGCCCTTCAAATAGATTTATGGAAATCACACACGATGTCCTAACTTATTTAGCCACAGTCTTCCTGGGCTCGCCGGGTTTATTAGAAGAATTATAAACCTTGCTATGAGACATGCTAACATTAAAGAGGCTTTGTCTTTGTGTGAGTCCCGGCTAAGCAAATTAAGGGAAATGTAATTCTCATTTGGCCAGGAGGGCTCTAAATCCCACATTAGTCCCCCAAGATTCTCCTCAATTTATGATCAGAGTTTTAACGAGGACTTGCTCCGCAGCTGGTTCCTCCCTCAAGTGGCCGACTAAAAGTCAATAGAATCCATGAATTATTTTGTCACGGGTGATGCAGGTATTGATAAAGTTCTAAAAGTCAGAGCTAAAAGGGTGATTAGTTAGACTTTCTTTGAAAATAACCCGTCCATCCTTCAACTCCCGAGGGAGCTGCAGATCCGTTTCCACGGAACAGTGCAGGAAGCGAGGAAGACATGACGGATGGAAATAAGCCCTTTAACAATATTTAAACAGGACACTGACCTCCAGTGTGACCGTACAAACGTGTCATGACCTCTGACCACCTGACCTTTCGTCCCTCTGGAGGAGGGCGTGTGAGGGGGGGGGCTGCTGTTCGGCCAGGGGCGGAAACCCGACGCTTCTTGTTACCGGTGAATTATTCACAGCACCTCTTGCGGTTTCGTCTCTGGATTGTCTCTCGCCCTGAAACCAGACGCTCGCACTGCGCCACACCCCTGGGAATATCCAAGTTCACTCGCCACCGCACGGCGTCTCAGAGAAAGTACCTACTGAGGGAAAACGGGAGAGAGAGAAAGAGAGGACTCATCAGGGTTGGCATCCTGAGAGGTCAATACATTTGGTATCGCTGGCCAATCAGGTGAAGTTCATGACGACGCCGGTCAACGTCCAGGTAGGTCGCTTAACGAGCACTGGTTGTCAGGAATTAAGCGCCCATCGAAACCCAAGAAGGAATAATTCAGGTAAATGTGTGTGAGAAACAATATGCTTCACAGTTATGACTGACGTTGGATCATTATTCATTGTTGTTTATGTGTGGTTTTCTGTGTCCTGTTATACACACACACACACACACACACACACTCACACACACACTACTTTTTTTGTTCATTCAAATATTTTCTTGGGCCGGAACCTCCACCTTTCCCGGCGTGCCTGAAATTGTCGCCTTAAAACATTTATGATTTTTCTGATTCTCAAGTGGCTCACCTGGTAAAATAAATGTAAAAAAAGAATCATTCACTCACCTGCACAGGAACTCTAATCAAGTGGTTTCCCATGAGGAAACACACAATGGTGAGTGAGATTAGAAATTCATTCCATCCCTCTGCAGGCCACATGTGCAACTTTTCTTTTTCCTTTTTTTCCTTCTGGTTAACCACCATAGCAAGATTCAGCCAAAAACAGTTGTGGTTCAAACAAGGCTTGAGAGTTTGACACCAGCATAAAGCATCCATGCAGTGTTCAACAGACAGCAGGCCTCACCCCTCCTCAGACAGCAGGCCTCACCCCTCCTCAGACAGCAGGCCTCACCCCTCCTCAGACAGCAGGCCTCACCCCTCCTCAGACAGCAGGCCTCACCCCTCCTCAGACAGCAGGCCTCACCCCTCCTCAGACAGCAGGCCTCACCCCTCCTCAGACAGCAGGCCTCACCCCTCCTCAGACAGCAGGCCTCACCCCTCCTCAGACAGCAGGCCTCACCCCTCCTCAGACAGCAGGCCTCACCCCTCCTCAGACAGCAGGCCTCACCCCTCCTCAGACAGCAGGCCTCACCCCTCCTCAGACAGCAGGCCTCACCCCTCCTCAGACAGCAGGCCTCACCCCTCCTCAGACAGCAGGCCTCACCCCTCCTCAGACAGCAGGCCTCACCCCTCCTCAGACAGCAGGCCTCACCCCTCCTTAGACAGCAGGCCTCACCCCTCCTTAGACAGCAGGCCTCACCCCTCCTTAGACAGCAGGCCTCACCCCTCCTCAGACAGCAGGCCTCACCCCTCCTCAGACAGCAGACCTCACCCCTCCTTAGACAGCAGGCCTCACCCATCCTCAGACAGCAGGCCTCACCCCTCCTCAGACAGCAGGCCTCACCCCTCCTCAGACAGCAGGCCTCACCCCTCCTCAGACAGCAGGCCTCACCCCTCCTCAGACAGCAGGCCTCACCCCTCCTCAGACAGCAGGCCTCACCCCTCCTCAGACAGCAGGCCTCACCCCTCCTCAGACAGCAGGCCTCACCCCTCCTTAGACAGCAGGCCTCACCCCTCCTTAGACAGCAGGCCTCACCCCTCCTTAGACAGCAGGCCTCACCCCTCCTCAGACAGCAGGCCTCACCCCTCCTCAGACAGCAGGCCTCACCCCTCCTCAGACAGCAGGCCTCACCCCTCCTCAGACAGCAGGCCTCACCCCTCCTTAGACAGCAGGCCTCACCCCTCCTCAGACAGCAGGCCTCACCCCTCCTTAGACAGCAGGCCTCACCCCTCCTCAGACAGCAGGCCTCACCCCTCCTTAGACAGCAGGCCTCACCCCTCCTTAGACAGCAGGCCTCACCCCTCCTCAGACAGCAGACCTCACCCCTCCTTAGACAGCAGGCCTCACCCATCCTCAGACAGCAGGCCTCACCCCTCCTTAGACAGCAGGCCTCACCCCTCCTCAGACAGCAGGCCTCACCCCTCCTCAGACAGCAGGCCTCACCCCTCCTTAGACAGCAGGCCTCACCCCTCCTCAGACAGCAGGCCTCACCCCTCCTTAGACAGCAGGCATCAGCACTCTAAACTACTAAGTGCTGGGATTAGTCATAGGGACCCTTTTACGCAGTGAATATCCACCAAACATGAGGTGATCTCTTACAGAACGATGATGGAAAATGTCAGATAAACTGTAGGATGCTGTGAAGTTCTAAATCCGAGCATATGACATGTTATTTGGGCATTTTGTCTGATAACTGGGGTTGTTTGAACAACATGGTTCTGCCAATCAGACATGCTGCTGTTTTGATTGTGTCTGGTTGCTGTTGGAAAATCTGTGTGAATATGCGATACTTTAGCTAATTTCACGGGTTCATGCCAGGATAAAGATCTAGGCTAAACGGAAAAGAAAATCAGATTTTTCTCTGGCTGTATGCCATTCAGCTTAGTTAAAACAGCTGGAATCAACCAATCTCAATTTTTCTAAGGTGGGTTGGACGGTTCTGGAGGAGGAAAATGACATGCCTTGGCTTTCAGAAGGCTCAACATGTAACTGAGAACCAATTACTAGCATTTGACTTGTTTTCGTGCACCTTCTCCATCACTTGTTTTCAACAGTTATGTCGGCTAATTCGCTAACATCTGCCTTTCGAATATGGCTACTTTGGCGACATGTTGAACATTTAAACGTTTTCATTTTTAGAATGGCAACAATTAATACGTACACAATTAAACAAACGACGAACATTTTCTGAAATGACTTACAAGGACACAGAAATTCTGCGATAGCGTCTTTATTTTGTTCTGTTGTTGTTGCATAGGAAATGCGCAATTTGCTTCCAGTAACTGGGTCTGCGTGGACATTATGGTCTCGCCAACGGGCCGGGTGGGATGACTCCAAACCAGTTATTAATAAGAAACAGCAGTAGAAAGGGCAACGAATAAGGAAAGTAAACATAGTCCCGTAGGTGTCCTGGGTCAACCGAAATGCTAACAACAGCTAACATCCTAGTAACATAGAATGACAGTCAAACAACAATGGAGCTGGTAACAACAGGTGCTCAATGGTTTGTTCCATAAAAGTTCAGCAGAGGCACAAGGTTTCAGTCACATTTACTTATTCATTGACTCATAAGAGGACTATGGGGAATATCCATTGATGGTGGTTTATGGGATATAAAGACTTGGTGATGGAGGATGTGTGACCTGCTCCAAGAGTTCCCTGATCTCCTCATTCTCTGTCACTCAGGTTCTAGGTAAAAGTTCAACTTCCTAGTTAGATGTGAATAAAGACTAGCCTCCTAAATTCCACTAACACTCTGAAAGAAAGCACCTTCCAAATTGAGTAGCCTTCTGCGTATATCTTGATTTCAAAGATGTCTGCTTTGCTCAGCGGCAAGCTGGACGGTTTGGATTGAGGGGATTTTAAGATTTTCGATTCTGTGAAGACGGTCCCTGGGTAAATTGAACAAACCGATGGGCTATCAGGATTGTGGCTTAGTCCTGTTTAGCTTAGCGTCTCTCAGGTGAGCGCTGCACTTTTTCTAGGCCCTTCCCACCCACGTTCGCACCGATTCGCTGCTCTTTTGAAGTGCTACCCTGGGAGTCGGAGCAGGCCTCGCGGAAAGCCCGCCTTCCAGCCTGCCGTCGGCTCAATTAGGGATTTCTGTCCTCGATAGTGCTGAACGGAGCAGAAATGACTGAGGCCATTGATTCCTCCCCCCAGTAGAAGGGGCCTGCGAGGGACATTTGCACTGGAGCTGCTTCTCATGGTTCTCGTCAATGGTACTCCTGTACTTGAGAAGAGTAGGAAGCTCTGAAGCTCTCTGACCCCCCCCCCTCGTCCCCCTTACTTCCCAGAGAAAGCCGTGCAGATAGTCAATAGGCGTAGTGTAGATTGTCTGACGGGGGTCGGGTCTTGGCTAGCTCTTTCCTCCGAACACCTGGCCCAGTCATCACGGTACCAACACACCCATCGTTAACGACGTCAATGAAGTTGACCGGAGGGAGTCCAATGTAGAAGGTGAGAACATGAAGACTCTTCTCATCGTAACCAACACACACACACACACACACACACACACACACACGGGAATGAACACGCTGGCTAAAACGTGGGATGAGGATGGTGTGGTTGTGGTTCGATTGAGTCAGTGTCGAAATGGACCAAATGTCTGAGGCGATGGGGAAGATGGGAGAGAGAAAGGTCAAAGGTGAGGATGACAGAGAGTAAGGTCAAAGGTGATAACTATACAAGTGATAGGGGAACCAAAAAAAATATTTTTTAGATTTCTTTTGTTTTGTTATATTAATAAGAGCTTACTAGGCAATTATGAAAGAGCATGCGTTTCTATGTTTATGGTATTTTTACATTAGCTAATAATCAGCAAGGTCTGACAGACTGCAAAGGCTACTGGTGTTCAAAAACGGAAACAATTACAAACAATTACTGTGTTCGGTTTTCAGAAGAGCAATATAATACAGTTTTCACAGGCACTACATTTGATCGTTATCGTATATCATTTAATATGCTGGTTTCTCTTTGTTTTCATTTCTTTTTTAGCTTCGTATAACTTCAGTTCAGTCCTTTAGCTGGGATCTCGAAAAACAAACGTATTGGCCGTAAAAGAAGGCAAAGGCTGAATTGAACAAAGTCGGTACCAATTTCCAACATACATACACACATACATGGATCATGTGTGTCCATCACTTTATGGGTATATATTTAACCAGTGCATAGTCCTCATGCAGATTAAACTGCTATGCTTTATACATTGTCAGAAAGCATGATAGTAAGTTGAAATTGTCACATTTGATCATCGGCTTCATTTAGTACTTAGCACCGTGTCATGGTTATGCGAGAGGATAAATAAATATGCAAATTTGCACAGGATTAGTGCCACCCCGTGGATTTGTTACAGTGGAGAGCAACAGATCACAGATCAGCTTCAGAGTTACCTTCCTTCACATTCAATTACTCGTTTTGCAATGAATCTGCTTCTTTATCCACACGCAACAATGCAGGGAATGTCTGCTTTCTTTGAAGACTCAAATTTCTAAAGTTGATCAACCCCTAAACTAAACTTCGCCAACGGTTGAAAACCATAGCTCAGCTGACGACGAGATAACATGTACGGTTGGAACGTTTAGTCGTGTATTCAGAGCAGAAGAACGTAGTTAGGATCTTCCAATATTCTGCACAATTGCAAGAACGCGAGTTGCCGCTATTTCACACGTTACGGTCTCTAAATCGATTGAGAACTATAATTTGTCACGTTCGTTTAGACAAACCATGGGTCGCTGGCGAGACATTTGGCCGTTTCCCTTGCATATCATTCAGTAAGGATTCTTTAACACCCAACCAAGGACTCCACATGAACAGTGGCCTTGAGGGGATATCACTACAGCTGACCATAAGAACTCAGACAGATAACAGACAACCAAGGCCCTCGATGTGTGTCCGCAAAGACTGCCCTCAATTTAACCCTGTTTGTCCTTATCGAATGGCAGAATTCCTCAGACGGTGTTCAAAATACATATTAACACATAGTTGGGAATGAAACTAAGAACGGAACTTTTGACAAGGGCATGGAAAACAAAAGGAGGCCAGACCAACGCCATAGATTTTCCCGGAGGCCGTAACCAAACCGCTCGGCAACATAAAACCTGTGATACCTCACTGTTTCTCCGGGACAGCCTTTTCTACACTTCTGACGTAAACAGAACTAAAGAAAGATCCGTCAAACCTGGAGATGTATCTTTCCCGTTGTATCCCTTTTCTCTGCGAGGCGTCATCATATTCCCTGACTTTCTCCACTGTGCTAACCTTCCCATGGGCATTTAGTTGGGGAGTTCAGGCCTTACACTGTTTTAATGGATCCATACCTCGGTTGCCAGTGAAGCATTGGCTTATTCCACTGTTCCTGAGTGGAATTAACCAGATCTCACTGTAATATAGTCTGAGTCAGAGACAACGCAGAGGATGTTCGGGCAATGTTTTGTGACAAAAAAAGCAGTTGATACCATGCATGTAAAAGTAAAACCTGTTTTAGCCACTTTAGGAGTGCGCATGTTATAGGCGAATGCAAAATGGAACTGGTCAATGGTGTGATGTGGTCAGGACAGCTGAAAAAGTCAGTGGTGTGAATTATATTGTAAACTCAATTTTTTTAATTCTTTTTTTTCATTCTGAACGGAAACATTGGTTAATAATCAATAGCAGCGGCGAATGTGGGGTGAAAGGTGTGTTGATGACAGCGGAGGATAATGTTTACAGGATGTAGAGGTGGGTTGATAACAGCCGTGGATAATGTTTACAGGATGTAGAGGTGGGTTGATAACAGCCGTGGATAATGTTTACAGGATGTAGAGGTGGGTTGATAACAGCCGTGGATAATGTTTACAGGATGTAGAGGTGTGTTGATTACAGCCGTGGATAATGTTTACAGGATGTAGAGGTGTGTTTGATGACAGCGGAGGATAATGTTTACAGGATGTAGAGGTGTGTTGATAACAGCGGAGGATAATGTTTACAGGATGTAGATGTGGGTTTGCTGAATGTGTGTGTGTGTGTGCACATTGCAAATGTAATGAATAACCAAGAGTGAGCGCGTCAATAAAAGGTGTTTCGAGAGGACCTGCGGAGTCAGCCAGCCATACGGTGAGAGAGTGCATGGTAAAACTGGGACAGGGAAAGAAATATGGGGGAAAAGAAAAAGAACCATGTTGCATATCAAGCCGTTTATTTTCCTGCATGGAATGGTGAACACAAAAAAGATGCCTAGATGCATTTATAATAGGGGCATCCTTTGGCTGTCTATGTCATTGTATCGTCTGCCTAAACTAAATTTTAAATGCATAAAAAAACGCTTTCTTTATTACCAATTTCCTCAGAATTACCCAGATTTAGCTTCATCAACACTGATGCAACAGAAAACCTTCAACACATTTAGCATACTGTAACATCCATTTACAATGGTCTTTCACCTCAATACCCTACACTTTTTAAGTATAGGAATATATGCTATACCATCAAATGAAGAAAAAGTCATTAAATACATAGAAAATAAAATGGGAAAAATGGGAACGGGAACGTTTTTAACTTAAATCCAGTTCCCGGAGAGAAACAAACAAAACCAGTTCTATTAATGTGGCCTCAATACAAACAATTCAGAAAATTCACAACACTAGTTTTTCCTCATTTAATCAATGTTACAAAAGTCCTGCATTATAAAATAGGGCAGCTTTAAAATCAGTGTAATTAATAAAACTATACAACATACAAACAACATCTCTCCCAAAGTCTGGCCTTTCGGCTCAGCCAGTTCCATAGCTTTCTTCTCTTTTTAAGGTATCCCTTTGTCATCACTTTGTCACTCCACACCGGTACCCAGAACTAAATTACACACAGCACAAAAACAAAAAAACAGACTGCCCAAACTATTGCTTTAATAATTTTTTTCTTTTTTTCTTTCTTTAAAAAGGGTGCATTTTTGTTGTATCTTACACACACACAGCCATATCTTGCTGATTAGATGCTAGGCTGTTCACAGAGGTTTTGTGACAAAAATGTCCGTGCAATGTTTTTTTTTCCCCTTCGCTTATTCATAAAGCCCTGGAAGCCGTTTTTTTCCTCGATAATTCTCACTATTGTCATTTATTTCATATTTAGTGCAGATAATTAAGAATGTAATGCCCAACTCATGGCTAAAGAATAGACAAGAACAGAGACAAAACGAAACTGTCACACTAGAGAAAACACAACCCAGGCAAGTGTCAATACTAAACCCTCCCATCGAACACTTTTGAGAAGGCTTCCCATTCACAAAATGCGGTTAAAAAACGATATATGTGTGATAGACATATAAACAGGTGAACAATTAAAACATGTAAATTGGAAGTCGGTCAAAATTGCGGTTATGGAATATGTAACTTTGTTATCGTTGGACTTCATATTTTGTCGTCTATTAAAAATGCTAATTTGTGATGGAGAATAAGTTTGACTTGTTTAAGGCTTGCTTGTGACCAAAAAGAAAAAAGTAGAACCAAAATATATATTGTGGTTGTTTAATTAATAAGTGTCGAAATCAAAGCAAGTAGAATACCCGAGCACCTTGTCCAATCCCCAACCCACGGCCAACTTTGGTTCCAAAAAAAAAATCACAGTAAAATGACAACAAAAAAACTAGTGTATGAGTGCAAGCAGATATTGCATTTTTTCCTCATTATTCATTTCTGGGAACCAGGAAAGAAAGAAACGGAAATAGAAGGACTCAAAAAAGTAGATTTCATTTAGATATTGCAGCAACATACATAAATATCGATAGAATTGTATTCTAAACTCAAAAAGGTACAATTTGTTGGGGTTTAACTAAGCTATCTAAGGGATACACCGCTCCTAAGAGCTCTATTTTCTATTCACTAAATGACTAAGAAGGGGTTCGTGTTGGGGCGATTGACTCTGGCCTAGTTCAACAGCAGTACCAGACGGAGATCGTGTCTACAGTTGTCTACACAGCACCTCGATGTTAAAATGTTCAAACCAAACTGATTCTTATAACCAGCTATGTCGGGATAACGACTGTTCCTTATCAGTATTACAACGTTGATCACTCAAGTTACCGACACAGTGGGAGGCCGGGCAGAAAAAAAGGAATCCAGAGAAGAATCGAAAGCCCCCGCTTTGTGACGTTGCGCAACAACTTGGGGCTTGACCATCGCTCAAGGCACATCGATGAGGAACAATTATTTCGTGCAATTCGAGAACTATATATACTTAAGGGGGGAAAAAACTGGGGATTCGTGATTTCAACGGGGGAACGAAATAGAGGAAAAACAGTTCGGGGGAACTGATGAGAAGCGAAGGAGAGTCTGAAAGACGTTCAGCTGGTTGATTGTGAAGGACAGCAGTAAAAAAGCCCTCTTTTAAGGGGCCAAACAAATAGAATCTATTGGCAAGTGCCTGATGTTGAGATTATCGTGTCTTTATCCACTAACTCTACATAATCTATGTAAAAATGTGTCACTAACACTGGAACATGCAGATTTTTTTTTAAAACATTTTTTAATACTTTTTTTTTCTCAGTTTTGATCGACGGTGGATGAGTCGTTCGTAAGTGTGTATATATATTTATGTATATATATATAGTATGTATAGTATAGGAAAAACAAACAAAACTAAACAAAACTTCAATAGAATGGTAGGTTGCATGCGAAGCCACTGACCAACTTTCCCGCCTGGAAGCGATCTTCCCTCGATGTAAATTTCAACATGCAACACAAACGCTCGCAGAAAGAGTGCCTCTGCCGTTTCTCTGGCTCACTCACCCCCATCCCCCCCGCCCCGGTTAGAGTCCCCGCCCATAATCCAACTAGGAATAAGTGCTTCCGATTCGACAAGACTTAAAGAAAGCCTTGCCAATTAAACAGGCGAACTTTGAGGCCTGTAAATTATTATTTGTGGAGGAAACATATTTATTATTTTAAGAAATTGGTTCGCATTTTGTGTTTTCGATTTCACCTCATGAGAAAGTTAAATTTTAACCACCACTTTGTTATTTAAAGTCATGTGCTTCCCTTAAAATAAGTTAATTGCTTTTTAGCAGTCTCGATATAAAGCTGCAAGAAATGCTTTAAATTTGATTGTTTGAAATTCAGATATTTCTTAAAGGGATGTTTTGTTCTACACTACTAACAAATTTACAAGATAAACAAATATAGAAAACAACCAAACTAAAGACAGCTGTCCTTATTTTCTCACAAGGCTATCGTTCTATTTCACTTTTTTGTACCCCGATATTTTAGAGTCCCAGAGGTCTGAGCGGACTAGGAAGAAAAATATACTTTTCAACAATTGTTTCAGCGACTTATCTTACAAAGATATTTAACTATCCAACCGCCATCCAGCATTGCACTTTCCTCAATTCAATAATCCACTGTTCACATTAGTCATGGATGTATCCCATCTCGTCAGATCGCAGAACTACAGACCAACTCGCCCCGTTGCATTGTACAGCATCTCACACACCATTAGTTTGTGGGTTGATCAGGAAAAAAACAAAATGACCTCTATACAAAAATGAAAGATGTACAAGCCTCCCAGTCAGAAGTTATTTTCTTACAAGCCTCTCGTTAGAATGCCTCACGTTGCAGCCTTTTACACCAGTTCCAATATGTCACCCGATTGGCCGATAGCGAACACCAATAGTCAATCCCCTCTCTCTCGTCCTCCGCCCGAGAGTTCGTAGTGTGGCGTGGTTGGTTCTTCTCGGTGTGGCCTTCCATTTGCATGGCTAGATGTCCCTGGAACAACCCTGTGGCCGGGTGAAGACCGTTCGTCGTCTTGGCGTGATCGTGTGGTGGGGCGTGAGGTTGGCATGGGTCGAGGCCCGGGGGCATCCCAGTGAGGAGAATTACCTGGTTAGTATCAGACCCAAAACCTCAACATTTATGAGCCACTGATCCCAAGGCAAAACCCCCAACAAACTCGACAAGGTCTGAAGAATTACAGAGGGAAAAAGGGGACAAAGAAAAACAAAAAACAAGATCTTCCCCTGGTTTGTGGACGTGTGTGTGAAGCCAGCAGAGTTTTAGATGTCTACGACGTGCACATAGACCGTATGAACGCTAACAAGGAGGTTCTGGCTTTCTGCTCCAAACCCAGCCGATGGACCTTCTCCACGGGTCCGGGTACGAGAACGAAAAGATTGAGGGAAGCTCTGTGATATAGTCAGATGCTGACTCTCCCTCGGAGGCAAAGTGGGTCAACAGCCAAACTAAAACGTGAAGGACGTGCACTTTTCCAGTAGATACAGGCTAGCTCTCTCCCTCGCTGGCTAGCATTTTCAAAAGACATTTGTCGGGGACCGGAACTACATATGAATATAACCAAAAATACCAGCCAAGTGAAGAGGAATATAGATGAACTATATAGATATATGGGCCGGGTCTAGGTGGCTCTCCTCTTGTTTTCAAGGGGGCGGGAGGCGGCTCTTTTGTTGCCATGCCGATCCTGTAGTCTCTCAGGCATCGGGGATGGATGGTGGGGGCTGGGGGGGATGGTACTGTGACAAACTGGGGGAGATGGAGGACGGCGGGGGATGGCGGTTCTGGTCGGGTTGGCCTCCGAAGAAATAAGGGATACAGCGATGTGTCCAGCGGGCGGTGAGGGGTTCTGTAACTCTTAACCCAGGTACCACTGCAGAACAGAGAGAGAGAGAGAGAGAGAGAGAGAGAGAGAGAGGAACAGGGTACAGTTTTAACCAAAGTCATCTAAGTCATATTGTTGTCTGAGGGACAGGCATACGTCAGGCTGCCTGAGAGTACCGCCCCCTTGCCCTCTGCCAAACAGCCAGTCGAGGGAAAGAGAGAAAGTGAGAGAGAGACAGTGAGAAGATGAAGAGGAAGTGACAAACAGAAAGGGAGGAAGAGAGAGAGAGATTAGGGAGCAAAAGAAAGAGGAACAGACAGAAGGGGAGAGCAGAAGAGGGGCTGCACCTCTGTAATCCTTCTGTGAAATCCTCTTATTGATTTCTCCAGTCTATTGTTCGTGTTTCCAGTGAGTGAGCAAGTGCCCCCCCTACACCCCCACTCCCCCGCGTTCTCAACTTCCCTCCACCCTGCCCCTAGTTCAACTTCATCACCGTCTTACATCATGTCTGGCTGCCGGGGACAACCAGACAGTCACCGACGTGACTCCCATCGGCAAGGCCTGGCCAATTCTCCCCCTCCGGCAGCACCTTTCTCCCCCCCGTGTTCTCCTGTCCCGCTCTGTACTCTCTTCAATGATCTGGACTGGCGCTGCTGGCGCGCGTGCGCACACACACACATGTGTGTGTGTGTGTGTAATATGTGTGTATTGTGTGCGCAGTATTTGTGTATGTGTGTGTGTATTGGTGTGTAATGTGTGTGTGTATCTGCTTCAGCAGGTTGCTTTACCCTGTCCGTCTGCTACACACCCAGGCCTGTGTGAGTGTGTGTGTGTGTGTGTGTGTGTGTGTGTGTGTGTGTGTGTGTGAGTCTGCTAGCTCATGACTCGTTGTAATTCTACTGCCGGCCCACACTGTACACCGCTGCCTGCTGCCAGAGAAGACTGGAAGGTTACTTTTTAATCAATACAAGTTGCTGATGCCAGGGCTTTCTCCCTCTCTCTCTCTTTCTCCCTCTCTATCCCTTCCTCGTTCACTTTCTCCTTCTCTCCATCCTTCCCTCCCTCTCTCCCCCTCCCTCTCTCTCCCCCTCTCTCCTCTCTCTCCCTCCCTCTCCCCCCTCTCTCTCTCCTCTCTCCCCCTCTCTCCTCCTCTCTCCTCCTCTCTCTCTTTCTATCCCTCCCTCTCCCCCTCTCTCTCCCTCCCTCTCCCTCTCTCTCCCTCCCTCTCTCTCTATAGTACCGCTCCCACCGCTCCATCTCCTTGTCTTTGTCTCAAACTTCTCCTCCAACCCCGTGCTCCTTCTCATCCCTCCATCAGCCCCTCCCTCCCTCATCTGTCCTGAGAAGACTTGGTTTTGAGATGACACATTCAGGTGTGTGTTGGTGTGTGTAGACAGTGGGGTAATGTTACTAGACAGTGTGTGTGTGTGTGTGTATGTGTCTGTGGAGTAGTGTTACGACGCAGTAGACTGGTGCTGACAGCTGTGATTTAGACAGTAGATACACGACCCACACAGACGGCATATCAGTGTACCAGAGTACAGAGAGAAATAAGAGAGAGAGTGTGTATATGTATGTGTGTGTGTATGTTTGTATGTATGTGTGTGTGTATGTTTGTATGTATGTGTGAGTGTGTGTGTGTGTGTGTGTGTGTGTGTGTGTGTGTGTGTGTGTGTGTTTGTGTGTGTGTGTGTGTGTGTGTGTGTGTGAGAGTGTGTGTGTGTGTGTGTGTGTATGTATGTGTGTACGTATGTATGCATGTGTGTATATGTGTATATGTGTGTGAGGGTGCTTGTTTGGGGGAACAGAAAAGAGGACGGGTGTGATCCTGTGGTGACTGGCTGTTACAACCGTAACCATTACAACCGTAACCATGACACAGTCATGTGGTGTGTTCTAGTGTCCACAGGAATGTCCACCAGCTCATCATATGCCAGGCCATGTGTTCTGTGGCTGACCTGGGAACAGGGACATGACCCGCCACAGTCTCAATCCACCACTGTGCACAGAGGGCACAAGAGAGAAAGACTGGGGCCCTGCGTCTGCATCAGCGTAAGGGAGGTCAAGAAAAGCAACAGTGTTTTCTTTCGGTGGTCTGATGTCACAGAAACTGCGGAGGAGCTCCACCACACACATAACAAAAAGCAGACTGTCATCCTGACGTTGGCTCTCTCCCTGAAGGAGTCATGGAAGACATGGAAGAACTGGGACGCCACAGATCTGCTAGTGTTCTGACACTAAGACACACTACGGCCCGGGGCTTCTTTTGTGTGGTAACAGTTGATTGTAGACTGTTCACTCTCTCTACTGCCAGAAGAAATACATCTCAATCGCGGTCACCGAGCACATATCTGGTATGTGCATGAACTACAGAGACAGACACGCGTAGAGACAGACACCCGGAGAGACAGCCACACGAAGAGACAGACAGACAGATGGAGAGACAGACACACAGGGAGACAGACACGCGTAGAGACCGACACGCGTAGAGACAGACACACAAAGAGACTGACAGACGGAGAGACAGACATACGGAGAGACGGACACACGTAGAGACAGACACACGGAGAGACAGACACACGGAGAGACAGACACTCTGAGAGAGGCAGGGAGACAGACACACAGGGAGACAAACACACAAGGAGACAGACACACAGGGAGACAGACACACAGGGAGACAGACAGACACACACACACACAGGGAGACAGACAAACACACAGGGAGACAGACAGACACACAGGCTCGGGGAGACAGACAGACACACAGGCTCGGGGAGACAGACAGACACACAGGGAGACAGAACCACAGGGAGACAGACAGGCCTGGGACTAAAACAGGAAACCGGACAGAGGCAGATGTGGGGACACGTTCACTGTGTCTGCAGAATAGCCAAGTCAAGTCAATTAACTTATAAGCACATTTAAAAACAACCGATGCTGAACAAAGTGTTGTCTGTACAAAGCTGTGCAATATATGAAAACATACAAACATAAATCTACAAACGAGAAACAAACAAGACAGTTAAACACAAACATCCCAAAACTGACTCGGAACGAGCAACATGACTCATTCACAATTACACTTTCGACGGGACGTTTTCATCCGCGACTAAAAGTCAAAAAGGAACAGGTCAGATGATCCAAGTGGCCTGGAGGAGTGATACAACGTAAGGAGATCGAAACACACCATGGCGCCAATTTCATGTAACGCCTCAAAAACAAGTGACAGCGCCTTAAAATTGATTCTATATTTAACTGGCAGCGAACCAGTGAAGAGAGGCCAATATTGGGGAGATGTGATGCCT
>CM055751.1:7920786-7943286 GCA_029465975.1 Dallia pectoralis
TCTCAAAAGTGTGTGAGGAAAACCCTCTGTCTGGGAGACTGTGTGACTTGACTGAGGAGTGCCGTTACTATGGCGCTGAAAGTCTGTGTGTGTGTACCCCGGACGTCTTTGTTGGATCAGCTTAAGGGTGAGGTGGGGGTGAGGAAGGGGGTGTATGTCTCGTCTAGTCAGGACAGGGAGGCGGGCCGGGTGTGTGAGAACCCTATTCCAGACAGGCACAGATCAGGGCATCACAGGGACCTCAGTGTGATGCCAACTCCCTGCATGTCTGGGGCCAAACACAAAAGGCCCCCATGGCAGACTCCACACACGTGCACGCACGCACGCACGCACGCACGCACGCACGCACGCACACACACACACACACACACACACACACACACACACACACACACACACACACACACACACACACACACACACACACACACACACACACACACACACACACACTTGACTTGGCACTGTCTAATAACCTGCCCCTAAAACTTCATTGGCAGTGCCCTTGTCACCCCATCTCCTCTCTCCCCCCTCCCTCTCTCTTGTCTCTCCCTCCCTCCCTCTCTCGTCTCTCCCTCCCTCTCTCGTCTTTCCCTCCCTCTCTCGTCTTTCCCACCCTCTCTCACCCCCCTCCCTCCCTCTCTCATCCCCCCCTCTCTCGTCTATCCCTTCTTCTCTCGTCTCTCCCTCCTTCTCTTGTCTCTCCCTCCCTCTCTCATCTCTTCCTCCCTCTCTCACCCCCCCTCCCTCCCTCTCTCGTCTCCCCCTCCCTCTCTCACCCTCTCTCCATCTCTCGTCTCTCCCTCCATCTCTCGTCTCTCCCTCCCTCTCTCGTCTCTCCCTCCCTCTCTCATCTCTCCCTCCCTCTCTCATCTCTCCCTCCCTCTCTCGTCTCCCCCTTCCTCTCTCGTCTCTACCTCCCTCTCTCATCTCTCCCTCCCTCTCTCCCTCCCTCTCTCATCTCTCCCTCCCTCTCTCGTCTCTCCCTCCCTCTCTCGTCTCTACCTCCCTCTGTCTCTTTCTCTCTCACTCAGAGAACTAACATTGGCCGCCATAGGTAACTTTTGTGCCCGTAGCAGTGGGGATGTTTTGAAACCCGGGTCCGGATGAGCGTGTGACAAGGTCCCTCTGTGAGGTCACACACGGTTTAATATAGTAAAGCCCTCGCTGTCCATCTCTGGCCTTTTCATATACAGGGTTTAATATCACGTGTTGAATCCGACAAGCTGCCCCCCGCGGGCAAAATGGACAGTGACAGAATGCATGGCAGACGGAAAATGGCCGCTTTTGTATGGAGCCGCCAGTCTAGTGGCTCGTCTCCTACTGGCGTCGCCATGGGTGACAAGCGCCATGGATGGAGGGCAAGCCTTCTGCTACGGCTGGAGAGAATATCTATCTCCAGTGGGAACAGCTTTTGGCAAGTTTAGAAGTGATTCATTCCCTGAGTTTATCGTGTTTATCGTCTTATCGTTTATGGTCACTCTGAAACAATATTTCGGTCATTTCTTTTGTAACTCCAGTATCCAGCCTCTTTGGTACACTCATATTTGCATGGGGACTGTGTATGAGTGTTTATGTGTATGCAGTGTGTGTATGTGTGTATGTGTGTATGTGTGTGTGTGTGTGTGTGTGTGTGTGTGTGTGTGTATATGTGTGTTTATGTGTATGCGGTGTGTGTATGTGTGTGTGAGTGTTTATGTGTATGCAGTGTGTGTATGTGTGTGTGTGTGTATGTGTGTGTGTGTATATGTGTGTTTTTATGTGTACGCGGTGTGTATATGTGTTTCTATGTGTGTGTGAGTGTTTATGTGTATGCAGTGTGTGTATGTGTCTGTGTGTGTGTGTATGTGTGTGTGTTTGTGTGTGTCTGTGTGTGTATGTGTGTCTATGTGTGTATGTGTGTGTGAGTGTATGTGTTGTGTGTATGTGTGTATTTGTGTGTGAGCGTATGCGGTGTGTGTATGTATGTTTGTCATTGAGAAACAAGTCTCCGCACCAGGCCAAATGAATCATGCCCAGAGTGCTAGATCACCAGGCCCGAGCAAACGCAGAAATATGTGAGTGCTGGACTTAGAAGGAGACCACAGAGGATGGAGGGTAAGACAGAGTGAGAGAAAGAGAGAGAGACAGAGTGAGAGAAAGAGAGAGAGTGAGAGAGTAAGACAGAGTAAGAGAGTGAGAGAGACAGAGTGAGAGAGACAGAGTGAGAGAGAGAGTGAGAGAGTAAGACAGAGTAAGAGAGTGAGAGAGTGAGAGAGACAGAGTGAGAGAGAGAGAGACAGTGAGAGAGAGAGACAGAGTGAGAGAAAGAGAGAGTAAGACAGAGAGATAGAGAGTAAGACAGAGAGAGAGAAAGAGAGAGAGACAGAGTGAGAGAAAGAGAGAGTAAGACAGAGTGAGAGAAAGAGAGAGACGGTTGTTGGGGGGGAGAGAAAGGGGGGAGGTAGGATGAATAAATAGATAAATAAACCCAAACAATAAATAACAGCGACAGCCACTCAACTCCCTCCCTCTTCTCATCCCTCTCCCTCCCCACTCATCCCTCCCTCCTCACACTCTCTCCCTCTTCTCATCCCCCCTTCTCATCCTTCCACCCTCCCTCCTTCCCTCCTCCCTGGCAGTTGTGACAAACACCGGCCTCCTCAGTTCCAGGGGGAAGTGTGTGTCTTGCGGCCTGTGACAGAGTCAATAAATCGACGACCCGCAAGCTGTGGGCAGCCAAAGAGCCGCACTGACACACACACACACACACTCACACACACACACACACACACTCACACACACACACTCACACATACACACACACTCACACACACACACATTGTGAGATCACTACCCAGGTTTCCAGTACGAAACATGACCAAAAATGCCTAAAGTCCCAGCAGTAAGTGGGTCTGGATTAGATCATCTGGTCAAAGGTAAATGTTATGTTATGCTGGTGTCTTTCTGATTAATGATGTTTGTATGTGTTCTCTCGTAATTCACGTACTGAGTTATTATATGTATTGGTGTGCGCACGTTTAAGTGTCAAGTGGCTCAGTACTGGGATTTCTTGGTACTGTTGTGTGTTAATGGGCATTTGAGCTTTTATTTCCTTTGTATATTAGTCGCTTCCACAGACCTTTAAGAAATCCGTCCACACTTTATCTATCGTTCTCTGTGTTCAGTGGTAGTGTTTCTTGTAATTAGGAAACATTAAACTGAATAGACGTTTAAAGCCGCTCACTTAACCCCTTTACTTCCATTAATAAGTTGTATTTGGGAAATGTAGACCATTTTGTTAATGACGTTGTAATGATGGTTTAAAGACACCTGAACTGGGGAGTAGCATCTTATAGCTCAGATGTTAAGAGTCTGGTGCTTGGTACAACACGCCCACCCACTACTGTAAGTCACTCCAAATATGGACGTCAACTAAATTACAGTAAATGTAATGTAAAGTGTGACGAAACAGCTACTGTTAAGTCGAAAGAAAAATACTTTTTAATGTATGCTAGTGTGTAATATCTCTGGGTTCTACAGTGTGTGTGTGTTAATTCCAGGTAGTAAATCCAAGAGGGGTCCAGTGTGAAGACGACGGACATGGGGAGAGTTGGCGGGGGTGTGGGGGGGTCTTTGTACTCATTACGTACACACTATAAATCATCTCTGAAATAAGGCCCCACTATGCTGAGATCCTACTGTTACAAAGGCACACAAGCACACATACATATACGCAAACACACAGACACACACACACACACATTCCAGACCCGCAGGGACAGGTCCACTAAGTATTAGTTTATCACACGGCTCCCCGAGGAACTGAGGTTCTGTATGTAGGTGTGTGTAGCCAATTAATAAAAACAGAGGACTTTTCCTTCCACAGGCAGACGCAGCACGGGCTACATTGTAGTGTGTGTGTGTGTGTGTGTGAGGGGTTATGTTTGAGTTGTCTCACCTGAGGCTGCTGAGGGATATTTACAAAGCTGGGGTCTCGGGGGCCCACACTGACGAAGCGCTGAGCCGGGGACGTGCTTGGTGTGGAATAGGCTGTAGAGGTCAAAGATAGAGAGGGAGAACGAATAAGATAGACAGAGAGAAAGAGAGGGAGAGACAGAGAGCAAGATGGAGAGAGAGAGAGAGAGACAGAAAGACAAAGACAGTCATGCTTTGGTCATCCTTACATCAACAAATAGTAGCTAACATGTAGTTGGTAGTATATAGTAGCTAATATATAGTTGGTAGTATATAGTAGCTAATATGTAGTTGGTAGTATATAGTAGCTAATATATAGTTGGTAGTATATAGTAGCTAATATGTAGTTGGTAGTATATAGTAGCTAATATATAGTTGGTAGTATATAGTAGCTAATATATAGTTGGTAGTATATAGTAGATAATATATACTTGGTAGTATATAGTAGCTTATAATTAGTTGGTAGTACAGCTAATATATAGTTGGTAGTATGTAGTAGCTAATATATAGTTGGTAGTATATAGTAGCTAATATATAGTTGGTAATATATAGTAGCTAATATATAGTTGGTAGTAAATAGTAGCTAATATATAGTTGGTAGTATATAGTAGCTAATATATAGTTGGTAGTATATAGTAGCTAATATATAGTTGGTAGTATATAGTAGCTGATATATAGTTGGTAGTATATAGTAGATAATATATAGTTGGTAGTATATAGTAGCTAATATGTAGTTGCTAGTATATTGTAGCTAATATATAGTTGGTAGTATATAGTAGATAATATATAGTTGGCAGTATATAGTAGCTAATATATAGTTGGAAGTATATAGTAGCTAATATATAGTTGGTAGTATATAGTAGATAATATATAGTTGGCAGTATATAGTAGCTAATTTATAGTTGGTAGTATATAGTAGCTAATATATAGTTGGTAGTATATATTAGCTAATATATAGTTGGTAGTGTATAGTAGATAATATATAGTTGGCAGTATATAGTAGCTAATATATAGTTGGAAGTATATAGTAGCTAATATATAGTTGGTAGTATATAGTAGATAATATATAGTTGGCAGTATATAGTAGCTAATTTATAGTTGGTAGTATATAGTAGCTAATATATAGTTGGTAGTATATATTAGCTAATATATAGTTGGTAGTGTATAGTAGATAATATATAGTTGGTAGTATATAGTAGCTAATATATAGTATCAATCAGTGTGTGTACCAGTGTGTGTATCAGTGTGTGTACCAGTGTGTGTACCAGTGTGTGTATCAGTGTGTACCAATGTGTGTACCAGTGTGTGTACCAGTGTGTGTACCAGTGTGTGTACCAGTGTGTGTATCAGTGTGTGTATCAGTGTGTGTATCAGTGTGTGTATCAGTGTGTGTATCAGTGTGTGTGTATCAGTGTGTGTATCAGTGTGTGTATCAGTGTGTGTATCAGTGTGTGTACCAGTGTGTGTATCAGTGTGTGTATCAGTGTGTGTATCAGTGTGTGTATCAGTGTGTGTATCAGTGTGTGTATCAGTGTGTGTATCAGTGTGTGTACCAGTGTGTGTATCAGTGTGTGTACCAGTGTGTGTATCAGTGTGTGTATCAGTGTGTGTATCAGTGTGTGTATCAGTGTGTGTATCAGTGTGTGTACCAGTGTGTACCAGTGTGTGTACCAGTGTGTGTACCAGTGTGTGTATCAGTGTGTGTATCAGTGTGTGTACCAGTGTGTGTATCAGTGTGTGTATCAGTGTGTGTATCAGTGTGTGTATCAGTGTGTGTACCAGTGTGTGTGTATCAGTGTGTGTATCAGTGTGTGTATCAGTGTGTGTATCAGTGTGTGTATCAGTGTGTGTACCAGTGTGTGTACCAGTGTGTGTATCAGTGTGTGTACCAGTGTGTGTATCAGTGTGTGTATCAGTGTGTGTACCAGTGTGTGTATCAGTGTGTGTACCAGTGTGTGTATCAGTGTGTGTATCAGTGTGTGTACCAGTGTGTGTATCAGTGTGTGTATCAGTGTGTGTATCAGTGTGTGTACCAGTGTGTGTACCAGTGTGTGTACCAGTGTGTGTATCAGTGTGTGTACCAGTGTGTGTATCAGTGTGTGTATCAGTGTGTGTATCAGTGTGTGTATCAGTGTGTGTATCAGTGTGTGTACCAGTGTGTGTACCAGTGTGTGTATCAGTGTGTGTACCAGTGTGTGTATCAGTGTGTGTATCAGTGTGTGTATCAGTGTGTGTATCAGTGTGTGTACCAGTGTGTGTGTATCAGTGTGTGTATCAGTGTGTGTATCAGTGTGTGTATCAGTGTGTGTATCAGTGTGTGTACCAGTGTGTGTACCAGTGTTACTCACTTGGTGAGGTGGGCGAGTTGCCCCCTCCCTCAGTGGAGGTGGAGGGAGGTTTGGAGTCTGGCGCGGGCAGGGGCACCGGGCGTGCCATGGGGGGTGGGGGTGGAGGAGGCAGCATGGGCGTGGGTAGAAAGGGGTTATGGACCTTCCCCTGACTGCTCCCATTAGGCTGAGAGAGAGAGAGGAGACGGACAGAGACTGAGCCACATTTTAAACACATACCTGGACCCAACACACACACACACACACACACACACACACATCCCAACAGGTCCACGCTGAGACCTGCTGCAGTATTACTATCAGTGGACTATCAGTTCTCCTTGCCCTCTAAACACACCCAAGTGTGTGTGTGTGTGTGTGTGTGTGTGTGTGTGTGTGTGCGGCGGGGACACGCGCACACATTAAAGGAACCCTTCTTTGCGAGACACTGCTCAGCAATTTTTCCTGCTCTTGGTCATAAAGAATTCTGCTGCTGTACGCACTTTGCCGGTGTGTGTGTGTGTGCGGCGGGGACACGCGCACACATTAAAGGAACCCTTCTTTGCGAGACACTGCTCAGCAATTTTTCCTGCTCTTGGTCATAAAGAATTCTGCTGCTGTACGCACTTTGCCGTTGTAATCTATTACCAAAACAGTGTTCGGAGGTGGGACTAACTCTCTCTCTCTCCTTTTATCTCATTCCTAACTCTCTCCATCTCCCTGCTTTCCTCCCTCTCTGTCTCTCTTGGTGTTGTTTGTGTTTATCCAGGCTCGAGCTGGAGACAGTCAGGGTCAGACACAGAGTTCTACAGAGTAATCATGTCTATACTGGAAGGTTGATCCGGTGTGTGTGTGTGTGTGTCACGGTGTGTTTCTGAGCGCTTAGATGTGTGTACATTTTCCATTAACTAGTCCCATATATTCACAGTGACAATGCATAAACTTACAGTATCTCACAAAAGTGAGTACACCCCGTACATTTTTGTAACAATTTGATAATGTCTTTTCATGTGACAACACTGAAGAAATGACATGACGTCGCTACAATGTAAAGTAGTGAGTGAACAGCTTGATAACAGTGTACATTTGCTGTCCCCTCAAAATAACTCAACACACAGCCATTAATGTCTATACTGCTGGCAACAAAAGTGAGTACACTACACCCCCCTAAGTGAAAATGTCCAAATTGGGCCCAAAGATTCAATATTTTGTGTGGCCACCCTTATAATACTCCACTGCCTTAACCCTATTGGACATGGAGATCACCAGAGGTCACAGATTAGGCAGATTAGTTGAACTCTGTTACTGTAATTTTAACATTATGACAAGGTTACATGGCTGATTGAGATGTGTATTCACTATCATTATCCGTAGCAGTCTCTAAGCGTTTCACACCAAGCTGCGTGCGTGCCTAGTGTGCGTGTGTGTGTGTGTGTGTTTTGGGCTGGAGTACACAGAGAGATGGATTCAGATTAAATGGGAGGAATGAAAAGTGTGGATGGTAAACTGGCCTGGCTATTGATTCATTGTCTAGACACAGATATATCAACTATCTAACTGCAGACATCCAGTCAACCCCCAAGCCCCCCCCAGACACGCTCGTGTACGGATGCGCACACACACACACCTCGACTGCAGTGCTTCCTCCTGGACCAGTCCTCACTATACTGGGACTGTCATATGGGTATGCACAGTATTTCCCCCAGGGTATATCTGCATACTTCTAACAGAAACAAAATATCCCGCTGGTGTTTATGTGTTGGTGCATGGACACAGGATCAGAAGAGGGAATACGGTATGTAGAAGTTTGAAAGACAGCAGGTAATGCAACATAACTGGCGAGGAGATTACGCTACAGGGAAACGACTAAAAACAGGTTCGAATCATCAGTTCAGAATGCAAACGGATTCTAAACAGCAATCTAGAATGTAAACAGATTCTAAACAGCAATCTAGAATGCTAACATAATCTAAACATCAGTCTAGAATGCAAACAGAATCTAAACAATAATCTAGAATGCAAACAGAATCTAAACATCATCGCTTGGTCTTTTAATTCTGGGCAGTATGTGTACTGTAGACGGTTCTTACGTTAAGGAAGCCCACCTGTCCTCCTTGCTGGCCGGAGTCGGGGCAGACAAGTTGGACAAACTCCTTGAGAGTCTCCTGGGGATGGTAGCGGATGGCCGGGTGGGAGAAGTAGGAGCCGGGCTGTTGGATGATGGGAGATGTGGGGAAGTGAAGGCTCGACGGCGTGGCGTGGGGACTCGCTGTGGACGGAGAGAAGGGGGAGTGCAGGGGTGGGGGTGGATGGGGTATAGACCGATTGTGAGAAGGTTGTCATTTCAAGAAAGCCTTTTGAATTTGAGGGAGAGAAGTTCGCAGGTTAGGGGGTGGACATCAAGAGGGAGGGACATTGGACCCCTGGAGATTAGTTCATACAGGGGCCGCATGCAAATGGACAGACCACACATGCACACCTACACACACATAGACACACACACACACACATTTTATTCATTTCAATACAATACATCACACACTGACATATACACCCATGTCAACACACACGTCACATTCACACCCAGATCACACACCCCAGAGTCACATAGACATCCACACATACCACAGCCACATCACATCACACACACACACACACACCAGAGTTACATACACACACCCATATCACGCACACCACAGAGTCATGTTCGCCCCACATCACATCACACACACACAGACACACACACACTAGAGTTACATACACACACCCAGATCACACACATCACAGAGTCACGTTCACCCCACATCACATCACACACACACACACACACACACACACACACACACTAGAGTTACATACACACACCCAGATCACACACATCACAGAGTCACGTTTACCCCACATCAAACACACACTGGAGTCACATACACACACACCCTCCGCTTATGTTGCTATAGTGCAACATAAGCGGTATAAGCTGTATGACAGGTGTGTTGTGTGTGACAAGCTGTATGACAGGTGTGTTGTTTGTGACAAGCTGTATGACAGGTGTGTTGTGTGTGACAAGCTGTATGACAGGTGTGTTGTTTGTGACAAGCTGTATGACAGGTGTGTTGTGTGTGACAAGCTGTATGACAGGTGTGTTGTGTGTGACAAGCTGTATGACAGGTGTGTTGTGTGTGACAAGCTGTATGACAGGTGTGTTGTGTGTGACAAGCTGTATGACAGGTGTGTTGTGTGTGACAAGCTGTATGACAGGTGTGTTGTGTGTGACAAGCTGTATGACAGGTGTGTTGTGTGTGACAAGCTGTATGACAGGTGTGTTGTGTGTGACAAGCTGTATGACAGGTGTGTTGTGTGTGACAAGCTGTATGACAGGTGTGTTGTGTGTGACAAGCTGTATGACAGGTGTGTTGTGTGTGACAAGCTGTATGACAGGTGTGTTGTGTGTGACAAGCTGTATGACAGGTGTGTTGTGTGTGACAAGCTGTATGACAGGTGTGTTGTGTGTGACAAGCTGTATGACAGGTGTGTTGTGTGTGACAAGCTGTATGAAAGGTGTGTTGTGTGTGACAAGCTGTATGACAGGTGTGTTGTGTGTGACAAGCTGTATGACAGGTGTGTTGTGTGTGACAAGCTGTATGACAGGTGTGTTGTGTGTGACAAGCTGTATGACAGCTCCGATTGATCTGGTGATGACAGGTCATACAGCCCACGGTTCACATGACAACATGCCAACAGACCACAATACACCTCACTGCCAATCAGAACCAGGGTGAACCCCTCATGACACAACCCACAGTACACACACCTGGCTTCACCTCACTGCCAATCAGAACCAGGGTGAACCCCTCATGACACAACCCACAGTACACACACCTGGCTTCACCTCACTGCCAATCAGAACCAGGGTGAACCCCTCCAGGACACAACCCACAGTACACACACCTGGCATCCCACATCTCACAGTCCAGGGATATATATATATATATACATACTTGTTAGCAGCTGACTAAACATACCCAAACATCACACGTGATTATAATTAGGTCATTTAGCCATAACTGACATCAATGATGACAGCCTATGGAGTCTTACTATCACATCAGACAAGTCCAGTTGGTGCGGTGGAAAGGTTTATTCTGGTTTACATCCACTCTCATTACAAATGTGCATGATCCAAATGTGTGCACTGGTGTGTGTGTGTGTGTGTGTGTTAGTAGAGTACGTGTAAGAGTGTGAGAGTAAATGTGATTGTGTATGTATATGAGAGGGAATGTGTGTGTGTGTGTGTGTATGAGAGTGAACGTGTGTTTTATTAACTGACTGTTACATCAGGGGTGTTTTATAAACTGCCTGTTACATCAGGGGTGTTTTATCTACTGCCTGTTACATCAGGGGTGTTTTATCTACTGACTGTTACATCAGGGGTGTTTTATAAACTGACTGTTACATCAGGGGTGTTTTATCAACTGACTGTTACATCAGGGGTGTTTTATTAACTGACTGTTACATCAGGGGTGTTTTATCAACTGACTGTTACATCAGGGGTGTTTTATCAACTGACTGTTACATCAGGGGTGTTTTATTAACTGACTGTTACATCAGGGGTGTTTTATCAACTGACTGTTACATCAGGGGTGTTTTATCTACTGACTGTTACATCAGGGGTGTTTTATCAACTGACTGTTACATCAGGGGTGTTTTATCAACTGACTGTTACATCAGGGGTGTTTTATTAACTGACTGTTACATCAGGGGTGTTTTATCTACTGACTGTTACATCAGGGGTGTTTTATCAACTGACTGTTACATCAGGGGTGTTTTATCTACTGACTGTTACATCAGGGGTGTTTTATCTACTGACTGTTACATCAGGGGTGTTTTATCAACTGACTGTTACATCAGGGGTGTTTTATCAACTGACTGTTACATCAGGGGTGTTTTATCTACTGACTGTTACATCAGGGGTGTTTTATCAACTGACTGTTACATCAGGGGTGTTTTATCTACTGACTGTTACATCAGGGGTGTTTTATCTACTGACTGTTACATCAGGGTGTTTTATCAACTGACTGTTACATCAGGGGTGTTTTATCAACTGACTGTTACATCAGGGGTGTTTTATCTACTGACTGTTACATCAGGGGTGTTTTATCAACTGACTGTTACATCAGGGGTGTTTTATCAACTGACTGTTACATCAGGGGTGTTTTATCTACTGACTGTTACATCAGGGGTGTTTTATCTACTGACTGTTACATCAGGGGTGTTTTATCTACTGACTGTTACATCAGGGGTGTTTTATCTACTGACTGTTACATCAGGGGTGTTTTATCATTACATTGTTCTGTTCCCTGTCTAATTAGACTGCTCCTAATACAGGTAATATGCAGTTATTACTAAAATGACTGGGAGAGACATGTGACACGACTGGAGAGATGGGGGGAGAGGTAGGGAGGCGGGGGGAGGAAGAGGGGGAGAGAGAGGGCGGGTTTTTAAGGTGTTGATGTATTTGCAGGGATGTTTAATAAGACCTGCTCAATCTCTGCTACTCTGTCCATTTCCAATGTCAGCATTGAGTAAAGAGACAACAAGAAAGTAATGGAAGGGCCCGTAAACAGAGAGAAAAGAGACGGCGAGAGAGAGAGGGGGAGAAGGAAGAAAAGGGGGGAAGAGAGAGAGAGGAAAGAGAGAACGAGCGAGGGAGGGAGAGATGGTAAGCTGATACTACATAAACATTGTTAAAGCCACAGCTCCCTGCTGCAGTAATTCACTTAACTTTGCTTTGATTTATGGCTCTGTCAATAGAGGCTGACTGGAAACCGGGGGAAGCTGCCCCTCCGCCATGCTGCTGTGGCCATTGTATTTACAGTAATAATAGAATGGACCATGGCTCTCTCTCTCTGGACACGTCCCAAACGCCACTGTAGTCCCTTATAGGGGACCACTATCAGCCTCCATACAGTCTGAGCAAACATGGGGTTGGTTACGGGTGGGCGGGTTAGAGGTGGAGATGGGCGGGGTTTGAGATGGTTAGGGGTGGGGTCAAGGCGGGGTCAGGGAGCGGTTAAGGGAGGGACGGACCGCTAAAACACACTACAATCTGATCGCGATGTTTTGGTGAGATTTTGCTACGATGCAGTAATATAAGACTTTGTGGTATTGAGATGCCTTTTTTTATTAACTGGTGGAATTAGATCACATTTCATTGCTCAAGTAGAAACATCCGATTGAAGTGAGAAAGTCGGCTAGTAAAGAAGGTTAAATACTGTGGATATATTTCTGACCTGAAGAGAATCAGGATACTGATGTGTATTGATTTATTACCCCTATTTGAAGAGAAGGTAGAGACCCTCGTGCTGTACACACGCACACACACACACGCGCACACACGCACACACGCACACACATACAGGTCTGACAGGCTACACTGGCTGACCTCACAACAACAGACACACACATTCACAGGTCAACTCAGTCACTTTTCATCAGCAATAAGCAAATGCTAATCAATTTAGCATTGGCTCTGAAATCAAAACAACGCAAGTAGCAATTTGTGTTTGACAAACAGACATGTGTTCTACGTTTTTGTATATTGATACAGTAGACTTTATTTCCAATTACCTACCACATAGCTATCTGTCTATATCCTCCTTTTTTACCTTAAATCTGCATGGACTACCCATCCACAATTTTTTTGCATTGCGGTCACACTCCTGATTCGACGGCAAACGGTAACTTCGTGATCGCAGCCTTCTGTCTAGTTCAACTAGGTTTGGTGAGTCCAGTCAAAACAGCCTGTCAATCCCGCCGATCCCATCATCGCGTCTGTATGATCCAGATCCTGGTTATCTGCCCAATGATTGGTGTGTGACAGTACCACTGCAGTTCCATGAGAACTAACAACCCCCCCCCCCACCCCCCGGCCCCCGCAGTCACAGAGCATTATGGCGTTGTAATGGGATTAAATTGCAGCGGGGCATTTCAAAAGACCCCACGTTGCGGAAACAGCGTTCAGCCCTGAAAGAGTTGAGTGGAGGGAATTTGCCACTGGTATAATGACACAAACTAACACCGGACAATGTATTCATGACGGCAGACGCGGGGGGAGCGTGTGTGTGGGGGGGAGCTCTCCCTTTCACTCAGGTCTGTTTGGGCTTCTCCCCACGAGCGAGGCGCCACATCGCACTGAGCCAACTAATATCACACTGTCAGACCACGGGACGGATGTGAAAGGGTTAATGAACGACGGCGCTGCCGCTCCACCGCTAGCCTGTTGCGCAGAATCTCCGCTAGCTACGGAGCTCCGCTGCCCTGTGCCCCCCCCCCACCACATTCATTCATCTCAGAATGGGACTGGTTGGGGGTTGGGGGGAAGGTTAGGACCAGTGTCCCCAGCATGGTCTCCCTAAGGTCCATTCCGTGGGTCTATAAGCGAGGCCTGTTAGCGTAGCTTTAGCACGTCATTATGGATGACATATGAAAGTGATTATGGATGGCCGGCGGGTCCCGTCCACACTGCCCTCAGTGGGTGGGCCTGTACATGACCTGGTGGGGGGGGGGGGTCGGAGGTCAAATACGTGTATGTAAATGATCATGACTTTGGAACAGGAGGGGAATCTGGAGGCTGGCTTCAGACAGCTGGCGCAGGGAGTGAGGGGCGGGCTCTATTGTGGTCTGGGTCTGCATGAGGGGCTTTACGCCCAATAGAAAGAGCTCTGTATTAGTTCCACTTTAGAAATCGCATTGGTTCTCTGGCTTTTTATCCCCAATCTACCACCGTACTTCCCTCCTTCACAGACAACATTCACTTATTCACGATATTAATCTTATAAGAGGCTTCACCAAAAAACAATAAGAGTTGATTAGATGAATAAAGCTTATTATGACTAAACTGGGCGGGTCTGGCAAGAAGAGAGTTCAACAGGTGTGTGTGTGTGTGTGTTTAACGATGTGGAAATGAGCCAGAGGAGAGCTAAAGAAGACAGTGATAGAAGACTGTTATAATGGCTCTTTTGAAGACTAGATTTGGAGCTAACGAACCATGTCGCTCAGGAAACTTCGTCTACCAAACCGCAGGGCTCTCTGGCTGCACGGGGGTTTTCGTGTCCCCTACACGTAAAGTGTTCCCTACACACAAAGTGTTCCCTACACACAAAATGTCCCCTACACGTAAAGTGTTCCCTACACACAAAGTGTTCCCTACACACAAAATGTTCCCTACATGTAAAGTGTTCCCTACACACAAAGTGTTCCCCACACGTAAAGTGTTCCCTTCACACAACAAAGTGTTCCCTACACGTAAAGTGTTCCCTACACACAACAAAGTGTTCCCTACACGTAAAGTGTTCCCTACGCACAAAATGTTCCCTACACACAAAGTGTTCCCTACACACAAAGTGTTCCCTACATGTAAAGTGTTCCCTACACGTAAAGTGTTCCCTACACACAAAGTGTTCCCTACACGCAAAGTGTTCCCTACATGTAAAGTGTTCCCTACACGTAAAGTGTTCCCTACACACAAAGTGTTCCCTACACACAAAGTGTTCCCTACACACAAAGTGTTCCCTACACGTAAAGTGTTCCCTACGCACAAAGTGTTCCCTACAAACAAAGTGTTCCCTACAAACAAAGTGTTCCCTATACACAAAATGTTCCCTACAAACAAAGTGTTCCCTACACACAAAGTGTTCCCCACGCACAAAATGTTCCCTACACACAAAGTGATCCCCACACACACAAGTGTTTCCTACAAATAAGGTGTTCAATATTTTCTTACCTAAAGTTATCAGAACATGGTACTGAAATTGGTACTCATGGACTTGGAAAAAGATAATATATTTTCTATTCATTTAAAAAAAGCTACTATACTATTCTCCTCAGCACAGCAGCCAGGAATCTCCAACTAGTGAGTGTTAATAATATCTGGTGTAACCATTTTATGGCTATGAAACTTGATCGTTCAAGATAACCGCACTATTCTCATATAATATGGCCCAAGGAGCTACGATATGTTGCCAATATATCACGGCTAAGGACGATTGTTTTCCTGGAAATATAAAAAAACTATTCCAAAATAAAATAGTTACATTTAATTTAAAAAAAACAGAATAAAATTTCAACAGACAGAATATGTCAGGGGCCTGAATATTATATATATATATATATATATATATATATAGAAATATATATATATTTAAATAAAATAATCTAAAATGTAGAGATGGGAGAGTATGCAGCTCTCCTTCAGGCCAACAGGGGGCAGGCTAAAGGAGCAGCAACAGTGAAGGAAACAGAAGGCAGGTGAGGAGGAGGACAAGCAGAACCAACCTCTACAGTGCCTTTCTGAGAGAGGGAAACTGGCAGCCATGGGCTCCTGGTTGTATTGGGGGGTGGATTTGGGTGGAGGGCGGGGTCAGGAGGGTTCAGGGGAGAGGGGTGGGGTTGGGCAGGGACCTCACCTCTAGGTCCTGTGATGACAGGCCGATGATGATGTGTGAATGCCGTTCGGGGGGAGGAAGAGGTGGTCTGCGAAGGCACGACCGTGCTGCTGAAACCAAACTTCTCTGACTTCTTTAATGTGCTGGGCGATGGCATCCCTGGCAAGAATGATTGATAAGTGCAATTTAATAAGGCAAGGTCACCGAGACTCACAGAGAGTGGCAGAAGTGAGTGCAGGGGGTGGGGTAGGGGTGTGGGGTGTGGGCTGTCAGGGCGTGTGGGGCAGGCATGGGGACTGGGGTGTGGGAAGCCCAATTAAGTCTGACAAAGATTAGTGTACTTTCGGAGGTGGGAACACAGTTACGTTTGTGTCTCGAATCGCAGAAGTATTACGTGTGTTTCTTCCAGGGACGTAACGATCCGTCTGCCGGCGTCAGTTTGCCATTGGATGTCCATTATTTTTGGTAAATATTGCCATGTGCAGTTATAGTATCAGCAGGTGCGTTTACGACTTTACCTTTGATCGAATCAGAAACGTTTCGTGAAAATGACAAATAAATGGATGTTAGCGGTAAACTTTGTCATGATTCATCTATCTCCTCGGCTGTTTTCTCTTCAGAACAGGCACGTATTCTTGTGATGTTTGGGCGGAGGGTGGAAAATAGGGACGAAAGAGGAATACGGGAAAACAAGACAGCGACAAAAGGAGGACGAATAGATGAATTTATGAATAAAACAGACTTGGGGTTTGGTTCAGTCACAGAGCATGGTCACAAATACCCAGTGTGCAGAGGGTTAATAGGAAAAAAGGAGAGAAATCACCACAGATGTCTTCCATTATTTCAATGTAGCCAAACGGTTTGGATCTTTAACGTCATTGGCTGATCCTTCCTGATCCATCAGGAGGAAATCGGCCAATGAATTTCATCAGTGAACAAAAGCCCACCCAAAAGCTCTGAATGCTTTAACGATACCCATACACACTGACCAACCACCACTTCAGACAAGATAAAACAATAGTACCTAATAAACAGCAAATGGCTTTAGATCGTATATGATTAGACGAACAATAAAGTTTGACTAACGAAAACAAATCCTCCGGAACGCCTGTTGACTTTTTCTTATTGGTCAGCAAATGAATTCCGATATTTAAAAATTGAAGTGAATTTGTACGTGTCCTAGCTAATGTTAAACGCAGTGGATGTCATCTGAGGCCTGTGGGTGTTTCTATACAAAGGGGCTGAGGGATGTGTAAGCGTAACAACCTAGAAGTGCATTTTGTGTGTGTGTGAGGCAGTTTAGTCATAAATGATTCAGAAGTTTTGGTTTCCTCAGCCTGCAGTCTCCTTTACCATTACAGGCCGTGAACGAGTGAGATACACTATGTGAGACAGAAAAAGACTGCGTAGATCTCTCTATGTCACTTATTGGACAATCACCTTAAATGAGCACGTTTCTGTTTTATAGAATATTGGCTGAGAGTGTAACCATGTGCGCGTAACAAGAGACTTACAAAACCCATACCTAAACACTGACGTGACAAACAGTGAGAACCAAAGTGCACCCTAGCCTAGCAACCATTATAGCCCCGGTGATAAGCTAACCAGCCCCAGATGTGCTAACAACAAAACAATCCACAGAAACATTAAGGGCAACCCACTAAACAAAAAAAAACTCACCACACTCGTGACATATGTACATGGCCAGTACTAATTCCGCATCAAGCAATGCATTTTTCTATATTATCTTAGACCTAGATCAATAAAACAAACAACTCTACTTGTACCAAGTGCCTAATCAAATGGGAAAAACTACATCTGAGGTTTGGGAAACCACTGAAGACAACAGCTCCTCGTTCAAACCATCCTGAGTGTCCTGGTCTGGTCCTTCTCTCATACAGAACAGAGTAAGAGAGGAAGCTGAAGAGGAAGAAAACCTTAGAGGCTCAGACCTGAGCTTGAGTTAGTTCCTCAGACGGCTACTCCTGTCCTGTACTCTTCTGGTACTGTGTCAAACGAGCGCGATTCGACGACGACGGCAATTCTAGACCGGTCGCCCGTGTATGCTGGAGATCCGAGGCTCCTGGAGCCTGTTTGTGAAGAATAGTTGGCTTCAATGAGGTGTGTGCAAAGTGAGACTGTGAGAGAGAGAGAGACGAACGGAGGTACGGAGAAAACCACAGGGAGAGACCAAGAAAACCAACTGTCTGTGGGAATGCCTGGAGTATATCAGAGTGTGTGTGTTTGTGTGTGTGTATGTTTGCGTGTGTGTGTGTGTGTGTGTGTAAGTGAAGGGGCCTGCCATCTGAGAGAGAGTAATGAAGCCTTTAAAAGGTTCTGCCAGGTAAAATCAGAGGCAGGGCGTACTCAGCACAGTCCCCTTCTGAGGTGTTATTACAAACACAAGGGCTTTCTACCACCATCTGTATTTTCCCCCTCTTTGTCTCTCAGTCTCTCTTCTGCCACCTCTGTATGTCGCTCTGTATGTATGTCACTCTGTACCTCCCTCTGTACCTCCCTCTGTACCTCCTTCTGTACCTCCCTCTGTACCTCCCTCTGTATGTATGTCACTCTGTACCTCCCTCTGTATGTATGTCACTCTGTACCTCCCTCTGTATGTATGTCACTCTGTACCTCCCTCTGTATGTATGTCACTCTGTACCTCCCTCTGTACCTCCCTCTGTACCTCCTTCTGTACCTCCCTCTGTACCTCCCTCTGTATGTATGTCACTCTGTACCTCCCTCTGTATGTATGTCACTCTGTACCTCCCTCTGTATGTTTGTCACTCTGTACCTCCCTCTGTATGTATGTCACTCTGTACCTCCCTCTGTACCTCCCTCTGTACCTCCTTCTGTACCTCCCTCTGTACCTCCCTCTGTATGTATGTCACTCTGTACCTCCCTCTGTATGTATGTCACTCTGTACCTCCCTCTGTATGTATGTCACTCTGTACCTCCCTCTGTACGTATGTCCCTCTGTACCTCCCCCATATCTCCTTCTATCTCTTGCACTCTATCTCTGTCCCTCCATTAGTATCTTTCTCCTATCTCTCCTCGTCTCTCCTCCTCTCCATCAACCCGTGTCTCCGCTGTGAGCATGGAGGTTGACGTTGAGCATCTTCCTCGTCTTCTCTTGTCCTTCTCCTCATTCTCTGCCGTTCATCAGCCTGTTCTCCCACTGTTCCACCCAGACTCAGGAGCACGCAGCAGCCAGACAGGCTAAGTGCTGGTCCCTGAACCAAGTGGACAGACGGGGCAGGTTTGGCCTTGAATATCCATGGCTTTATCAATATCTAGGGGAAATCAGTGTATGGCATCTACAAGGCCTTCCATGATTGGTGGAGTCCACTGAGGAAGTGGTTCTGGCCAATGGGAGGTGATTTGGCTCCTGACCTTTAATAATCCAACATTTTGTCTGAATACATTTTCGACATGTTTTTTCAATCAAGGATTCCCTCGACCAGTCAGTTAAGCCGCTGCTTAGCACACGTAAAAACACACAGCGTAGCACGCATTCCTTTACACACATAAAAACGCACACCTTGGTGCCGAGACTGTGCTGTTTATTTATTTAACGCCGGTTGAGACGTCCGTGTGAGTGACATGTTTCGGTGACCTGATGCAACCGTTACCTGGGAACGAGTTGGCATGTCGTTCTACTGGATTCACTTTTACAAGCTGTGTGTAAATATAACACAGCCGTGAGGGGCCCGAACACACACACACACACATACTTAGAATCAGCCTGCAGCTGCTGTTAATGTATCACTTGTCTGAATGTCGATGAGCATTCCGACACATACACACATACGCACACACACGCAGGCGCGCGCTGCAGTGTGAAACCAAAGGAACCGGTAACCAGAAACAAACCCAACAGAGCGACCGCCCGGTCCACGGGAAGAACACCGCCATGTTTTGCCGGGCAACCGATGAATAAGAAGCGAATCTGAACATGAGACAACCTATAAAGACGGACGTCGAGATGACAGGAGAATCTGGAGAATGTCAAAAGACATTCATGTGTCAGCTTGCAATTTTCCATGTCAGTCAGGGACTGTTTGTGACGAAGGACACGAGCAGCAGAGAAGACATGAACAGGCAGTTCACACTGTCTCCGCGGTTACTGGGACGTTTGTAGGAGGTAGGCAGGTAGAGCCAAACGACCTGGTCCCCCCACCCCCCTTCAGGTTCTCAACAAGCTCGTATCAAGCTCCCCGTGTACAGGTGGTTTTCAGGTTGAAACCCGTTGAAGACCACAGATTTGACCCCTGTGGACACGCAGACACTCAGCCCGCGGGTACTGGAGGCACAAGAAACCGAGCAGAGCCGGTTCCAATGGGTGGAGTCACCTGAATACACGTGTAATGATGCACCGTCAACATTCCAACATTCCCACAAGCCCCGTGCTACAGAACAGCCAGCACACAGCACCACCAAATAAGGAAACGGGCCCCGGGGGTGTGCCTCAAGGATCGGTCCCAGGCCCATTCAATTCTACCACAAACACAGTGAGGGGAGAGGTGGTGAGTGGGGAGGCGGCCTGGACAAGGACGAGACACCACCAACAACAGAAGACACCACGACCAACTACATCCTGATTTAGATGGAGGAGGGGAGGGAAAGCGGGGGGTTATCGGAAACAGGAATGCATTTTTACCTTGTCTTGAGATGAACGAACTAGCTAGCGAGCCACGCAGTTTATATCCAGCTTTAGAGAAACAAAAGGAAAGGGGGAAAGAAAGAAGGGGACAAAGGAAAGAAAGAACAAGAGGCAGCGTGAATACAAGGCACCGCTGGAGAGAAAATGAAGCATTACCTCATCAATTAAGTCCCCCGTAAGAGTGGACCAACCCTGTGTAAAGGCAGTGTGGGCCAGGTCACGTAACACACACACGCACACACACGCACAGACACACACACACACACACACACACACACACACACACACACACACACACACACACACACACACACACACACACACACACACATTAATACTCCCACAGCCTGTTAAACTCAAGCCTGGGACATTTGCTCATGTCTTATTACTATCCTCTGGGAACATAAAACAGAAACACACTCTTCCACTCTCCCCTATCCTAGAGATGGGCCTCCTTCCTCCTAACTCCCCTGAAACAAAAAATAGTCTGCTCTCTATCCTATAGATGGGCCTCCTCTCTGTACCAGAAACAAGTCTGCTCTTCTATCCTATAGATGGGCCTCCTCCACTCCACTCACTCTGACATGACTCCACACTCTTAACCTCCTGGTAATAGAAACACAACCCCCCTCTGATCCAGCTTGGTTCTGCCGTCTACCTGAAACCCAACTCTGTAACAGCCTGGAGGAAAATGAGGAGCTTCTTAGTGTGACATTGTGTTCTAGGAAGTGACACACACATGTATGTCAGTGTTGCCTGGGTGTGTGTGTGTGTGCAGAGTGAAGCCACAAGAAGGACCCTGACTGATTTACAGCCCACCAGCCTGAAACACTGCGGCAGGACGTGCGCGCGCACACACACACACAGACAGACAGAGACTCACACACACACACACACACACACACACACACACACACACACACACACACACACACACACACACACACACACACACACACACACACACACACACACACACACACACACACACACACACACACACACACACACACACAGACATGTACATCGACATACATAATTCCATGTTCAGTCAGGGTAAAGGGACCTGATTGTTAATATCTCGGATTAGAACCAGAAAATGGTCTATTATATCAAATGGCCCATAGAGACGAAGAATTTTAAATCTGATGACTTTGCACTCTGGAGCAGGACCTCTCAGAAGGTCTGACTGAGGCCGCTAAAAGACACGTTTCCCAAACAGACAGATGCTTTCGGAAAAAGGTGCATCAAAGAATTAACTGTTTGGGTTCTGGCTTTAGGTGAGAATGGAATCATCCCAATAATCTGAAAATGTAGAACCTGCACATGTAGAACCTGCAAGGGAACACCAGCCTAAGACGAACATGGAGAGACAGGACGCACAAACACACACACAAACACACACAGACACACACACATACACACACTATAAGCAAGCAAGTTTATTTATATAGCACAATTCATACATAGAAGCAATTCAACGTGCTTTACAGAGGAAAATAATAATAAAATGATAAAATACATGCATAAGAGGGAATAAAGAGAAAACCCACACTGACAGAGACCTGGTGAGACAGGACGCACAAACAAACACAAACAAACAGACACACACATACACACTATGAGACAGGACATACACACCCCATTCACCCTCACTGTTCACACAGAAAACTACCACACACACACACTCCTCACACTTCCTTTCCTAACACACGCGATGCATCTATCTAGACACAGGAGGAGGTGCCTCTACACAGTTGGAGCAGTAGGGAGTAGGGCTGAACGATATTCGGTTTTAACACCGACATCGCGATGTGCGCATGCGCGATAGCCACACCGTCGGAACATGCGATGTGAAGAAGGGTAGCACCCATAAATGTATTAAGAGAACGGTAGCACCATGAATGTATTAAGAGAACTGGATACAGTGTTCTGCGAGAAGCCCCGTACATTCCAATGCGAGTGCTCAAAATGCCAGCACGGAGCTTGGATCTTCCGCGTTGACTGGCCCATGACGTCATGATGGACATGCGCACTAGCAATAATTTGTTTGTGTTGTCGTAGCAACCGATAGCAACATGCGCGTTCCGGAGCTTCTATCTCGTGTCTC
>CM055751.1:7953286-7965786 GCA_029465975.1 Dallia pectoralis
GTTCTACTGGAGTGAGGATCCACACACAGTGGGCCGGCTGCCCAGGTCTGCCTCGTCTGGGTCCTCCTTGGCGTTGCTCCACCACCCCCACCTCCCCATCCCACCTCTCTCAGCCCCCCACATCCCCCTGTCTCCCCCCTACCGCCCCTGTTTCGATCCCCCACCTCCCTCAGCCCCCAGACCCCACTCTCTCCCCCACACCTCTCTCAGCCCCCCACATCGCCCCGTCCCCCCGACCCCTGTTTCTCCCCACACACCCCGTGTCTACCCCCACCCCTGTCTACCCACCACCCCTTTAACTTTAACTCATCTACCTCGTAAACATTCCACTGTGACTAGTCCTAGTTATAGGCTTGGTGCGGTAGAGTCTTAACAGGTGTGTGTGTGTGGTGCATGTGTGTGTGAGTGTGTGTGTGCGAGGTGATCAATGCACCTTTGATCAGAAGGGGCTCCAGTTGGAGTGCTGACTGGCACTTTCAATCGGCTATTGTTAGCGGGGGCTATCGACAGAGCTGTATGGATCACCGCTCTCTGTCACTCCCTCTCTCTCTCTCTCTCTCTCTCTCTACCTTTCTCCCTCCCTGAATCTCCCTCTCTCTCTCTGCGTGTTGCACATACACTGCACTTTTTAAAGGTCACGTTTTTCTCTCCTTCACTCGTTTGATCTCTTAGTTTGTCCTTTGTCTTTCACTCCACTTTTTCCTCGTTGCCTTGCTGGATCACTTGGAATTCTGTAGCCCTGCGTTCCATGTGTGTCTGTGTGTCTGTCTGTCTGTCTCCTTATCGCCATCTCCCCTCCCTCACCCCTTGTAATCTCTCCCCCAACTCTGTTTCTGTCTTTTTCTATACCATATTATCAAGCTCCTCTGGTCTCTATTTCTTCTCTCTCCTTCTCCAACAGTACCAACAAACACCACGCGCTTGGATGGTTCATCTCCACCTACGGCACCTAAACAGCGATGTCCTTCAGGGTCTGCGTTCCCAAAGCGTCTTAGTATAAGAACCGCTGGTTCTATGACCGCATCCCCGGTCAACGGAATCTAAATCAGTGGAACCTAAAAGGTCAAAACTGATCCTAGATCAGCTCTCCTCTGAAATGGATGTCTTATTCATTGTCCCTTCTCGTTTGTCCACTTTTGGGGTGTTTTCTTTTAGCCGGCGGTCTGATTTGGGAGAGATGGGGTCTTAGTTTATTAACAGAGTGAGATGGGCAGGGAAACGTCTGTATTAGTCCTGATAAATTGCATTAGTGGGCCTGGACACTATCGATAGAAGATCTGCAATCAAATCAGTGCTACCGGCATCTCTATGTGGAGAGATGAGGGAGGAAGAGAGAGAGACTGACAGGAGGAGGAGAGAGAGATGGACGAGAGGAAGAGAGAGAGATGGACGGGAGGAAGAGAGAGAGGGACGAGAGGAAGAGAGAGACGGACGGGAGGAAGAGAGAGAGATGGACGAGAGGAAGAGAGAGAGGGACGAGAGGAAGAGAGAGACGGACGGGAGGAAGAGAGAGAGATGGACGAGAGGAAGAGAGAGACGGACGGGAGGAAGAGAGAGAGATGGACGAGAGGAAGAGAGAGAGATGGACGGGAGGAAGAGAGAGAGGGACGAGAGGAAGAGAGAGACGGACGGAGGAAGAGAGAGAGATGGACGAGAGGAAGAGAGAGACGGACGGGAGGAAGAGAGAGAGATGGACGAGAGGAAGAGAGAGACGGAAGGGAGGAAGAGAGAGACTGACGGGAGGAAGAGAGAGACTGACGGGAGGAAAAGAGAGATGGACGGGAGGAAGAGAGAGAGATGGACGAAAGGAAGAGAGAGAGATGGACGGGAGGAAGAGAGACTGACGGGAGGAAGAGAGAGACTGACGGGAGGAAAAGAGAGAGATGGACGGGAGGAAGAGAGAGACTGACGGGAGGAAAAGAGAGAGATGGACGGGAGGAAGAGAGAGACTGACGGGAGGAAGAGAGAGATTGACGGGAGGAAAAGAGAGAGATGGACGGGAGGAAGAGAGAGAGATGGACGGGAGGAAGAGAGAGACTGACGGGAGGAAGAGAGAGACGAACTGGAGGAAGAGAGAAAGACGGACGGGAGGAAGAGAGAGGTTTTGATAGAGGATGTAGGTCTTACTCTGTGAGACTCGGACGAGTTCGGCCACACTGAAGACCCCTGATGTGACGAAGCTGTCCTGGAAGCCAAGATGGCCTGAAAGACAGAGAGGAAATAGGTTATGTTCATCCAAATATGAGTACTGGTACATGATAGACAAGACATGGGAGGTTCCAAATGTGCCCCTGTATACACAGAATCACAGAGAGACAACCTAACCCTTACAGATAGAGACAACCTAATCCTAAAAGATACAACCTAACCCCTAACAGAGAGACAACCTAACCCTAACAGAGAGACAAGCTAATCCTAACAGAGATACAACCTAACCCCTAACAGAGAGACAACCTAACCCTAACAGAGAGACAACCTAACCCTAACAGAGAGACAACCTAACCCTAACAGAGAGACAACCTAACCCTAACCCTAACAGAGAGACAACCTAACCCTAACAGAGAGACAACCTAACCCTAACAGAGAGACAACCTAACCCTAACAGAGAGACAACCTAACCCTAACCCTAACAGAGACAACCTAACCCTAACAGAGAGACAACCTAACCCTAACAGAGAGACAACCTAACCCTAACAGAGAGACAACCTAACCCTAACAGAGAGACAACCTAACCCTAACAGAGAGACAACCTAACTAACCTAACCCTAACAGAGAGACAACCTAACCCTAACAGAGAGACAACCTAACCCTAACAGAGACAACTAACCTAACCCTAACATAGAGACAAGCTAACCCTAACAGAGAGACAACCTAACCCTAACATAGAGACAAGAGACAAGCTAACCCTAACATAGAGACAAGCTAACCTAACCCTAACAGAGAGACAACCTAACCCTAACATAGAGACAACCTAACCCTAACAGAGAGACAACCTAACCCTAACATAGAACAAGCCTAACCTAACATAGAGACAAGCTAACCCTAACAGAGAGACAAGCTAACCCTAACATAGAGACAAGCTAACCCTAACATAGAGACAAGCTAACCCTAACAGAGAGACAAGCTAACCCTAACATAGAGACAAGCTAACCCTAACATAGAGACAAACCCTAACCCTAACAGAGAGACAACCTAACCCTAACATAGAGACAAGCTAACCCTAACCCTAACATAGAGACAAGCTAACCCTAACCCTAACAGAGAGACAACCTAACCCTAACATAGAGACAAGCTAACCCTAACCCTAACATAGAGACAAGCTAACCCTAACAGAGACAACTAACCCTAACAGAGAGACAAGCTAACCCTAACCCTAACCTAACAGAGAGACAAGCTAACCCTAACATAGAGACAAGCTAACCCTAAAGCTAACCCTAACAGAGAGACAAGCTAACCCTAACAGAGAGACAACCTAACCCTAACAGAGAGACAACCTAACCCTAACAGAGAGACAAGCTAACCCTAACAGAGAGACAACCTAACCCTAACAGAGAGACAAGCTAACCCTAACCCTAACATAGAGACAAGCTAACCCTAACATAGAGACAAGCTAACCCTAACATAGAGACAAGCTAGACAACCTAACCCTAACAGAGAGACAAGCTAACCCTAACCCTAACAGAGAGACAAGCTAACCCTAACAGAGAGACAAGCTAACCCTAACCCTAACATAGAGACAAGCTAACCCTAACAGAGAGACAAGCTAACCCTAGCTAACCTAACAGAGAGACCTAACTAACCCTAACATAGAGACAAGCTAACCCTAACAGAGAGACAAGCTAACCCTAACCCTAACATAGAGACAAGCTAACCCTAACAGAGAGACAAGCTAACCCTAACAGAGAGACAAGCTAACCCTAACAGAGAGACAACCTAACCCTAACAGAGAGACAAGCTAACCCTAACAGAGAGACAAGCTAACCCTAACAGAGAGACAAGCTAACCCTAACAGAGAGACAACCTAACCCTAACAGAGAGACAAGCTAACCCTAACAGAGAGACAACCTAACCCTAACATAGAGACAAGCTAACCCTAACAGAGAGACAACCTAACCCTAACAGAGAGACAAGCTAACCCTAACAGAGAGACAACCTAACCCTAACATAGAGACAAGCTAACCCTAACAGAGAGACAACCTAACCCTAACAGAGAACAAGAGACAAGCTAACCCTAACAGAGAGACAACCTAACCCTAACATAGAGACAAGCTAACCCTAACAGAGAGACAACCTAACCCTAAGCTAACCCTAACAGAGAGACAACCTAACCCTAACATAGAGACAAGCTAACCCTAACATAGAGACAAGCTAACCCTAACATAGAGACAAGCTAACCCTAACAGAGAGACAAGCTAACCCTAACATAGAGACAACCTAACCCTAACATAGAGACAAGCTAACCCTAACCCTAACAGAGAGACAACCTAACCCTAACATAGAGACAAGCTAACCCTAACATAGAGACAAGCTAACCCTAACCCTAACAGAGAGACAACCTAACCCTAACATAGAGACAAGCTAACCCTAACCCTAACATAGAGACAAGCTAACCCTAACAGAGAGACAAGCTAACCCTAACATAGAGACAAGCTAACCCTAACATAGAGACAAGCTAACCCTAACAGAGAGACAAGCTAACCCTAACAGAGAGACAAGCTAACCCTAACAGAGAGACAAGCTAACCCTAACAGAGAGACAAGCTAACCCTAACAGAGAGACAAGCTAACCCTAACAGAGAGACAAGCTAACCCTAACATAGAGACAAGCTAACCCTAACAGAGAGACAACCTAACCCTAACAGAGAGACAACCTAACCCTAACAGAGAGACAAGCTAACCCTAACAGAGAGACAACCTAACCCTAACAGAGAGACAAGCTAACCCTAACAGAGAGACAACCTAACCCTAACAGAGAGACAAGCTAACCCTAACAGAGAGACAACCTAACCCTAACATAGAGACAAGCTAACCCTAACAGAGAGACAACCTAACCCTAACAGAGAGACAAGCTAACCCTAACAGAGAGACACGGTAGAGAGAGAGAGAGAGACGTGTTATTCCAAATTTTCTGCTGTCTCATATCTGTTTTCTAATAGTGTTGTTATATTTTATTTCTATAATTTTCCAATGCTTTGGCAATGTAAATGTATGTATCCCATGCCAATAAAGCTTGTCGAATTGAATTGAGACACACAGAGAGAGAGAAAAAGAGACAATATAGACATATAGAGACAAATATAGACATATAGACAGATATAGAGACAGATATATAAATACAGAGACAGATAGACATATAGAGACAGATATAGACATACAGAGACATATAGAGACAGATAGAGACATATATAGACATATAGAGGCATATAGAGACAGATATAGACATATAGAGACAGATATAGACATATAGAGACAGATATATAAATACAGAGACAGATAGACATATAGAGACAGATATAGACATATAGAGACAGATATATAAATACAGAGACAGATAGACATATAGAGACAGATATATACATATAGAGACATATAGAGACAGATAGAGACATATATAGACATATAGAGGCATATAGAGACAGATATATAAATACAGAGACAGATAGACATATAGAGACAGATATATAAATACAGAGACAGATAGACATATAGAGACAGATATAGACATACAGAGACAGATATAGACATATAGAGACAGATATATAAATACAGAGACAGATAGACATATAGAGACAGATATAGACATACAGAGACATATAGAGACAGATAGAGACATATAGAGACATATAGAGGCATATAGAGACAGATATAGACATACAGAGACAGATATAGACATATAGAGACAGATATAGACATATAGAGACAGATAGAGACATATGGAGACAGATATAGACATATAGAGACGGATAGAGACATATAGAGACAGATATATACATACAGAGACAGATAGACATATATAGACAGATATAGACATATAGAGACAGATATATAAATACAGAGACAGATAGACATATAGAGACATACAGAGACATATAGAGACAGATAGAGACATATATAGACATATAAAGGCATATAGAGACAGATATAGACATATAGAGACAGATATAGACATATAGAAACAGATATATAAATACAGAGACAGATAGACATATAGAGACAGATATAGACATATAGAGACAGATATATAAATACAGAGACAGATAGACATATAGAGACAGATATATAAATACAGAGACAGATAGACATATAGAGACAGATATAGACATACAGAGACATATAGAGACAGATATAGAGATATAGAGACAGATATAGACATACAGAGACAGATAGACATATAGAGACAGATATAGACATACAGAGACATATAGAGACAGATAGAGACATATAGAGACATATAGAGGCATATAGAGACAGATATAGACATACAGAGACAGATATAGACATATAGAGACAGATATAGACATATAGAGACAGATAGAGACATATGGAGACAGATATAGACATATAAAGACGGATAGAGACATATAGAGACAGATATATACATACAGAGACAGATAGACATATAGAGACAGATATAGACATATAGAGACAGATATATAAATACAGAGACAGATAGACATATAGAGACAGATATAGACATATAGAGACAGATATATAAATACAGAGACAGATAGACATATAGAGACAGATATAGACATATAGAGACAGATATATAAATACAGAGACAGATAGACATATAGAGACAGATATATAAATACAGAGACAGATAGACATATAGAGACAGATATAGACATACAGAGACATATAGAGCCAGATAGAGACATATAGAGACATATAGAGGCATATAGAGACAGATATAGACATACAGAGACAGATATAGACATATAGAGACAGATATAGACATATAGAGACAGATAGAGACATATGGAGACAGATATATACATACAGAGACAGATAGACATATAGAGACAGATATAGACATATAGAGACAGATATATAAATACAGAGACAGATAGACATATAGAGACAGATATAGACATATAGAGACAGATATATAAATACAGAGACAGATAGACATATAGAGACAGATATATAAATACAGAGACAGATAGACATATAGAGACAGATATATAAATACAGAGACATATAGAGACAGATATAGACATATAGAGACAGATATATAAATACAGAGACAGATAGACATATAGAGACAGATATAGACATACAGAGACATATAGAGACAGATAGAGACATATAGAGACATGTAGAGACATATAGAGGCATATAGAGACAGATATAGACATACAGAGACAGATATAGACATATAGAGACAGATATAGACATATAGAGACAGATAGAGACATATGGAGACAGATATAGACATATAGAGACGGATAGAGACATATAGAGACAGATAGAGACATATAGAGACAGATAGAGACATAAAGAGACATATAGAGACAGATATAGACATACAGAGACATATAGAGACAGATATAGACATAGAGAGACAGATAGAGACATATAGAGACAAATATAGACATACAGAGACAGATAGAGACATATAGAGACAGATATAGACATATAGAGACGGATAGAGACATACAGAGACAGATAGAGACAGATATAGACATACAGAGACAGATAGAGACATATAGAGACAAATATAGACATACAGAGACAGATAGAGACATATAGAGACAGATATAGACATATACAGCCCGGGTTCTGCAGTCTAGGTTCTGCAGCCTGGGTTCTGCAGCCCGGGTTCTCCAGCCCGGGTTTAACAAGGGCAAATCCATGAGGGAGCGCCTGCTTTAGGGAGACCTGCAGGACAAGGAGGGGGCGTGGCTTCTATATCTCAACAAAGATAATCACTCCCAGCTGTGTCCACAGAAATAGAGTGAGAGAGAGAGAGAGAGAGAGAGAGGGGAAGGGAGGGAGGGAAGAGAAGAGGGAGGGTGAGAAAGAGTAGTGGGCTGACAAGTGAAAGAAGGGAAAGGACAGAGAGAAAGAGGGGTGGGTGGAAAAAAGCAAGGAGGGAGGAGCCAGAATCTCAGCTTTCATAAGAGCTGAGACACCAAACCTCCCCTCTGACTGGAGAGAAGTGGAGGGAGAGAGATAGAGGGAGGAAGGGAGCGAAAGAATAGAAACTCTGCAGCTAAGTGAGGAGTGAGGGGAAAAAAGGCTGAGGCCCAAGTTCAGCTCTGAGAGAAAAGGCGTCTCTATCAGACGACACACAAACTCACGCTAGCGACTTGCAACGGCTGACTGGCGGTCAGTCGCTACCAGGATTATTGCCGACGGGTCTGTGTGTGACACGTTGGTACCACACACACACACAGCATTGTTGTAGACAGGTGTGTGTGTGTGCTTTCCAGTGCCGCTAACACTACGGGTGATTGTGTGTTTGTGCATTCTACAGGCGGCAGGTTGTGGCTGTGAAGGAGAGGATATCCTCTGTTCTAATCTTACGTCCGCTGGATTGGTCAACAACAAGCCTCTTATCCCAGAAAGACACCAGTCAAACGGCACGTAGCGCCAAGACCCACGGGTCAAGGTTTACTGGGATACACAACACACACTCACACACTCACACACACACTCACACACACACTCACACACTCACACACACACTCCACTTGCTGATGTACACACAGACTTTCCCTCACAGCATGTTTTCCTGCACTGACGACAGAGGCAGGAGGAGAGCAGAGGTGAAGTGACATGGTGTCAGAGAGGAGGGGAGGAGGGGGGAGGTACATACAGTATGTAGGGGAGAGGAGGGAAAGGGGAGGGACATACAGTATGTAGGGAGAGGAGGGAAAGAGAAGGGGGAGGGGGAGGCACATACAGTATGTAGGGGAGAGGAGGGAAAGAGGGGGAGGAGGAGGGGAGGGACATACAGTATGTAGGGGAGAGGAGGGAAAGAGAAGGGGGAGGGGGAGGGACATACAGTATGTAGGGGAGAGGAGGGAAAGAGGGGGAGGGACATACAGTATGTAGGGGAGAGGAGGGAAAGAGAAGGGGGAGGGGGAGGGACATACAGTATGTAGGGGAGAGGAGGGAAAGAGGGGAGGAGGGCCAGTCTGCATGGCCGTGGCTTTGTAACAAGAGCCTGTATTCTAACTGTCAGGGTCAAGTGCAGGTTACACAGGATGTGTGTGTGTGTGTGTGTGTGTGTGTGTGTGTGTGTGTGTGTGTGTGTGTGTGCGTGCGTGCGTGTGTGTGTGTGTGGGCCAGAAGTGTCAGTCCCTCTGCCCATGCTAAGAAATGCCTATAGATAAGGACAGGGAGTAATACACACACACACACACACACACACACACACACACACACACACACACACAGAAAGACAGGCACAAAAACAGACACACAGTCAGCCACACACAGACTGAGAGAGAGCACATAGACAGACACACACAGTCAGACACACAGACACACAGACAGTCAGACAGTCAGGAGCCACACACAAACAATACTGAGTGGAGGCATTTCACTGTGTAACACATGCATACATTTTCAACACATATAATTGCCTGTTTGCATCTTTCAGTCAGTTTCTGTCTGTTGGTATCCGTAACAAAACATCAAGCCAAAAGTCTGACTTCCTGTGTCACCAACTTCAGATGAACACAGCCATGACATGACTGGATATGTTAAAGCAAGAGGTCTCTACACACCAGCTAGCTTTGAGCTATCTAGCTGTTGTCGGATCTGGAATCCCTTCAAGGTGGAGCGGATTGGAGGGATTATTGGTTTAGAGGACACTGATTGGTTAGCAGAGTGTTCTTCTGGGACGTCTGGACCAATCAGATTGCCTAACATAGACACCTGTGTTCTGGTCTTCTTAGTACCACATCGTAGCTGTCTCACCAAAACCCTTGGAACTATATTCTCTCTACATTGTTCGTCCCATTTATTGACAGCAGTTCCCTTAATCTGCATTTCTCTTGCACCAAGGCGATGTATTGATTATATCTCCTTGATGACACAACAAGGTCATCTTATCCAATTTCCTGAAAAGCGTCTGTTTCGGAGATAAACGGTTTGACACCCTTTGACAATTGCACCATCAGTGGACTTACCATTCTCAGACTGGTCCTTGATATCGGACTCACTCTGCTGGGTCGGACTGTCTGACTGGCCAGCATCTACAGAGAGAGAGACAGAGAGAGACAATCGTCAGAGACCGAAGGTCATGACCTGTTTTTACTTTTACAGTAGCCGTGGAGTTGTCATATTAGTACAGTATAAATGCTGAAACGCTATAGCGAAACCATCGGCCGAGTCCATGAGACCACGTGAATGGGGTTGCGTTTCAGCAAATTGGATTTGTAGAGCGAACACGTTTGCCTCCGTGCCTTGGTTGCCGTGGTATTTTAAAGGAGAGTTCTCTGTCTGGTCGTGGTAGCCCATTGTCATAAAGAACTAACTCTGTGTGTGTGTGTGTGTGTGTGTATGTGCATGTGATCAGATGAAACCCTAGCCCCATTGTCTCCAGGTTTCCAGGTTTGTAATCGATGCAGATGCCTGGCCTACACATCGACAGAACTTTGGCCCGGGACACAACCAGGGACCCACAGTGTAATAAAGACAGACAGGAAGACACACTGTGGGCAAAAGCTACTATAGTCTAGTCTGGTTTAATAAGTCAATGGTACTGTAGACTATTCTGGTCTGGTGGGTCAATGGTACTGTAGACTATTCTGGTCTGGTGGGTCAATGGTACTGTAGACTATTCTGGTCTGGTGGGTCAATGGTACTGTAGACTATTCTGGTCTGGTGGGTCAATGGTACTGTAGACTATTCTGGTCTGGTGGGTCAATGGTATTGTAGACTACTGTAGAGGGAATGCCAGGTGCAGTGAGGAAGCACACACACAGACCCCCCCCAACACACACACAGACCAACACACAATACTAGTTGGCAACCACTTGTTTATGGAAATAAGCCTGGCATGAGAGAAACACTGAGGGCCGACACCCACCACAACAACTGCAACCATCCATCAGAAAACTGGAAAATGGCAGAGATTAGACGGGCACATTGTTTTTTGTTCGGCGCAAGAACATTTAACAGTGTCATTAGCGCTGATAGTGACGAGGGAAGTGGCGCTTAAAAAGTGCATTTTGGGCCAAGAAGTTAGCGGAGAGAGCTAGCGGAGTGAGCTAGCGGAGAGAGCTAGCAAGGAGAGCTAGCAACATAGCGGAGAGAGCTAGCAAGGAGAGCCAGAGAGGAATGACTCAAGGCCTGCTGGGCTGACAGAACCAGGAGACCTTGTATTAACGCTAGGCTAAAAGCCTGAATTGCCAGTGATGTGAGTAAAATGTTTTGCAGAGGAGGTACATGTCTTATTGGTGCAGTGGTAATATCCAACCTGTACTGTGATATTTTGGCAGTTGCTTGAAAAAGAAAATAAATATTCTCTAATGTTTCTGCTCTGGTAGAGAAGATTGCTGGAAAGAGAAATCCGACTGAGTGCTTCCAGTGAGGTGTCAGAGCGAATGTTTCGGTAAAACAAAGACTATTTCCGAAGCAAGTGCTACCAGACATACCGATTGGCCCTTTTGATCTCTCTGAGAGTGAAACGGTCCATTACCAAAGCAACCAACGATGCGAGAAAGAAACCAAATAAAATAAACGTTCCGAACATACGTGACTGGAACTTCAAGAAGGAACGCGGCCCGGAAAACGTGTAAAGAAACGGGGGGGAAGGGCTTCGGTTGAAATACCGAAACAAAACAAATAGAGGGGAGAGAGAAGTTTTGGCCGTGGGTTTCCATCCACTCAGAGGACAAAGTAAACAGTTTGGAGGGGACTTGTTTGCATTCTGCTCAGCAATTGCGGTCTGCATCAACAGCTTAAAACAAAGACAATCTGGAGGCCCACAGAACAAAACGTCCCCCCAGCAACCATACCGAGGGCGCCTGAAAGCCAGTGGGAGTGTTTCCATGGGGGCTACTGGGCTAAAGGCCTGGGTGCTGCTGGGTGTGTGTGGGGGGGAGGGTACTTTCACACAGTCCACGGTCCCCCGCACCCCCACCGCAGTCTATCCCGTCGCTCTCACATGCCTTTCCCCCTCGCTAATTAAATATGCAAATGAGGCGTGAGACCCAGACTCTGTGTGTCACATCTGCATTTACCCCCTGTTGAGGGCCCTCAAAGCTCAGAGAGAGCGAGGGGGGCGGGCGGGTCGACTAAAAACCTGCCCGATTAAAACAAAAGGGAGAAGAAAGAAAAAAATACGAGGGGGAAAAACGACCCTAAACAACAAACAACTAAATACCCCCCGTCACAAACAAGGTCTATTCAGCCGCCATCAGCCTCTATACAAGTGCTGAAACAAACCGCTCTTTCTCTCCAGCCGTCTGACGGGATGAGGACCAGAGCCAGGGGCCACGTCTGCTATCAGGCTTTCCCACCTCCCACCCCTTCGCAGCT
>CM055751.1:7968286-8156602 GCA_029465975.1 Dallia pectoralis
CACACACACATCCTAGTGTCATCTAGTGAGTGGAGAAGCAGGAGGGGGCTCATACAGAGCCAGGTGAATTTGTGTCCATCTGGGTTCCCTTGCGGTGGCCTGTGTTTGGCCTCCCTCCTCTTACCTTGACCTCCCTCCTGGGTCCCTATGTCACTCCATAGTTAATAAGCCCTGTGTTTATATAGGATCACTATGCTTCTCATCCATAGAGAACCACACTGTGTGTGTGTGTGTGTGTGAGGGGTGTGTGTGTGTGTGAGTGTGGATGAGTGTGTGTGTGTGTGTGTATGATGTGTGTGTGTGAGTGAGTGTGTGTGAGTGTGTGTGTGTATGAGTGTGTGTGAGTGAGTGTGTGTGAGTGTGTGTGTGTGTGTGTGTGTATATGTGTGTGAGTGTGTGTGTGAGAGTGTGTGTGTGAGTGTGTGTGTGTGAGTGTATATGTGTGTGAGTGTGTGAGTGTAGTGTGTATGTGTGTGAGTGTGTGTGTCTGGGCAACTGTATGTGTGTGAGTGTGAGTGAGTGTGTGTGAGTGTGTGTGAGTGAGTGTGTGTAAGTGCATGTGGGTCTGTGTGTTTGCGTTATCATTTCGATTTGCGATGAGCGACAAAGAGCATGAAGTTATGGCGGCTGTATTTTGAGATCCTGTCTGTGTAATGAAATGCAGTACAGTGGCACAGGCTACCAGCAGACACACACAGAACCCTGCACACACACACACACACACACACACACAGGCTACCAGCAGACACACACAGAACCCTGCATACACACACACACACACCACACACACACACACACACACACACACACACACACACACACACACACACACACACACACACACACACACACACACACACACACACACAGGCTACCAGCAGACACACACAGAACCCAGACATGACATATTAAGCCGCACATTCAGCCACCTTAGACGACCGGAGAGCCAGGTAATTGAGTGGCACTCAGACTATTTTAGAACATTTACGCCGGGAAGAGACACGCCGCGCGGCAAGGACGGGCGCGTAAACACAAGTGTATGAGCACATGAATCCACACACACACTTCACATACACACACACACACACACTTCACATACACACACACAGACACACTTCACATACACACACCAAGAGGACATGAAGAGAGACAGAAATAGAGACAGACACATACACACAGACACACTTCACATACACACACACAGACACACTTCACATACACACACCGACAGGACATAAAGAGAGACAGAGATAGAGACACACACAGACACACACACACACACACACACACACACAAACACACACACACACACACCAAGAGGACATGAAGAGAGACAGATATAGAGACACACACACACACACACACACCCACACAGAGACACAGACACACAGAGACAGACACACAGACACACAGACACACAGAGACACAGAGACACAGGGACACAGAGACACAGGGACAGACAAACAGATGGATTGACAAAGAGACATAAAACCCGGCCTCTCTTGGTGATTCCGAGAAAATCTGTGGGAAAAGTCAAACGCTCTGGTCATGTGGGCTGAGCTATGTGAAACGGAGAGAGCCAGAGAAAGGAGGAGGACAGAGAGAGAGGAGAACGAGAACCCCCTCCTAATACCCCCCCATACATCAGCCAAGAGCACAGTACCCTGATATGAACCACAGTTTCTAGGAAAAGGGTTGAAAAAGAAAAGAAGGAGAGAACAGAGGAGGCCGAGGAAGAGAAACCAGTTCTTGGCCTTTTCCCAGGAAGGCAAAAAAAAGCTCAATCCCGTCGTTCCCCTGGGGTGTGTTGAAACATAGAGCCCCGGGGCCGATTTCAATTTACTCTCTCTTTTTCTACGTCTCTCTCCATCTCTCTCATCTTCTCACTCCCATTCTCTCTCCCTCTCTCTCTAAATAGCTGGGCTGTGAGAGAGAAGTCGAGGTTGTCAGGGATCTAATGTGCACCGCGACCTCGTGTTGCCCTGATAGGGAGAAATAGAAAGATCCAGAAAGATCCAGGGAGGGTCAACAGTGCATATATGTATGTGGGTGGCTATTTGTGTGGGTGAGTGTAAGTGTTTTTTGGCTGGGTGTGTGTGTTTTGGCTGTGTGTGCGAGTGTGTGTGTGTGTGTGTGTGTGTGTGTGTGTGTGTGGGAGAGTGTGCGCTTGTAAGCGTGTAAAAGAAAATGCAATCACAAGAATAATAACGACTTCTACATTGACGAAATATTTTCACTCCATATTCGTTTGAGAGAAACAGAGGAAGGGAGATTTAAATCTGATATGCATTCTTCACGGAGATACGGTTCCTTCGGAACTGACAGCCTAATGTGCTGTGTTTACTGACTGTGTTCCATGCTTTAACCCTACCCCCCCCCACACACACACACCCCGCACACCCCTCTTCACAAGTCGTCTGGCGATCGTAGCCATGGAAAAATAATTCCGTCCTCCAAAACACATCCTGCCTTTGTCCGACTCGATACACACTTGCTCTCTCACCATGGCGACGACCAACAACGCAGACAGAGCTCAGGTTAGGTAGAGTTCTGGATCAGCGCTGTGTCTACTGACACATATAAGGGCCGCACATCCAGAGTCAACCAGGCACCCTGGGGGCTCTGGGCAACTGTGGCCCCATAATACCGGAGTTCGTGGGTACCTCTGTGGGGTCATATGTGGGGTCATATGTGGGTTCTATTTGGAAGGCTAGTGTACAGTAAACACTGCCGGTGTCCCCCGTTCATTTTAGATTTATTTTGGGGAAATAAACTCCCATAATTCCAAGCTCCAAAACCACAGCTTGTCGTATGAGCAGATTAAACACCATTTTTAATAAAACACTAATATATTATTATCAAAGACAACGGGAGCTCTCGGAAAAAAAGACTGAAAAGAGAGAGAATTCTAATATCATATTTATTATAGCAGAGGCTGGAGACAACTAGAGCATTCAGAAGAAAAACTCAAACGTTTACAGAACAAGAGCCTAGCATATTAATGCATTTAAGGTGAGACTTGAGACAACTAGAGCATTCAATTAGCCACAGTCTGGTTCCCAAAGGCTTCCATATTCCCTACTCTTGGCCAGAGCGTGGTGTCATCTGGTAGAGCCCAGAAGGATGCAGATACCTTGACCTTCTCATCCTGCCATCTTCTTGACCAGGACAGCAGCAGTTGTCACACGGGATACCGTATTTGAAAACAAAACAAGTGTTGTCAGTTTGATTGTCATTGGCCAGAGATCTAATCTTGGTGAGTACCAGGGAGAGGTAGAATGCGAGAGTGTGTGTTTGTGTGTGTGAGAGAGAGAGCTGTAATTCACTGTCGTCTCAGTGCCCAGCTGACAGGCTCCAGCTGCTGTGCCTGTTTTTGTGCGTTTTTTTGTGTCTGTCTGTGTGCGCGTGAGTGTGTGTGAGTGTGTGTTTGTTTGGAAGGCCTGTCAAAAGCTTCGCCGGACGTGTCTCCGAAAAAGCAGAGTCCACAACGCCGAGTTCCTTTCTCTGTTCCCCCTCAGACGTTCTACAACCTCGAGGACCCTAGACTCACTGACTACCAGGAGGTTTCAATCACTGTCTGTCTTCGTCTATGTAGGAGGACCTAAAGAAAATGGAGAACGCGGCCATCTCTCTCTCTCTCTCTCTTACTCTGCTGTTGTTCACGGTGCTCTCGAAAATCCCATTCTCCAACAGGCCCAAAGACAAACAAACAGCCGACTTCCCAAATCCATTTTGAGGAAAAGACTAGAAAATTGACAGGGAAATGACCTGGCAACCACGGGCCCGGCGACCACGGTTTGACTTCACACATTAACAAGACACTCTGGGCCAAATGAGTCTATAAAGAGGTCCCAATACCAGAAAGCAACATTAAAACATTAAGTATGATGCGACATACCCCATTGGCCAATAAATATAATGGGCCTGGCTAATGAAACTCACTGGATGACTACAGGGGCCAGCTTAGATGTGTTGGATCTCCATGGTAACAAATAAACTCTGCGAGGTCATATATTGCGTGTTTAGCTAGGACCCATAACTCCCGGGAACGAGTTCTCGTTATTTTGCAACTCGGCGTCAAACAGGTGAGATCAACGTGTCCCATTAGTGTGGGTGTGTCCTCGACACGGTTGTTCTCGAACACGTCTTGACCGTGTTTAAAACCCGTGTACCAAACGTCGCTACAACACGAAAATCCTTGACTGTTTTCTAAGCATTCATGTGCCAAGACATTACCGTTCATTTGTCAAACGCAGCTATTTGGATTTGGTACTAATAGGATTTTTTTTATCGAGCAATCTTAGATCTTAGCCACACATCGAGTTGCGTAGAGATCGACTATTTGGTGGTCGAGGATAGAGTTTGAAGTGTTATTCAGGCTGGAAATTCATCATTGTGGATGGACTCATGGGGTTAATATTTTTCTTGTGTTGATTGATGGTGACTTTATGTGTGTACCAAATTTCAAGACTATATATCAATTGGGATGAGGGGCTTACCAGGTTCTATTTTCTAATCAGTCGTTCTAGTGCCAGTTGCAGGCCAGGAGGTCTACACTATCATGGACGACTAGGACGTCTGCACTACCACACCGGCTGGCTGGTCACTGACAGATCGCTCTTCACTGTGGGAAAGAAGGGAAGCCTCGGCTTAGTTTGTCTCCTACCCTCAAGTCTTCCTCGTATCTCCTCTACTCCCCCTCACTCAATCTCTCTTCCTCCCCTTTTCTCTTAATTTCTCTATCCCTCTTTCTCGTTTCAAACGAGCGAAAATAGAAGATTTCTCTTGGCAGCACAACACCAGCAGAAAAAACAGACGTGGCATTTCTCTTTGGCAGCCAACTTTCTCTCTCGTCCTCCGCCTCCCGTCACTCTATCTGGCCGCTGTCTGGAGCAGACTAACAGAGACAGGTTGGTGCCAAGGCTTGTACAGGGGAATACACTGCCCCAGAGCCCAGCCAGTGTCCCGGACTCCTCTCAGTCCCGAGGAGGAAACCACCCAGTCTGTCCAGCCAAACCAGGTCTTCCCCTGCACACACACGGCTGCCCTGTGGTAACGAAAGCCAGGGTCACCCAGCCCAAAACCAACAGGCCGTGGCACACACACAGACACACACACAACCAGCGCGGCGCAAAATAAAATATTACTAAATAAATCAAAAAATATTTTTATTTGAGGGGAATATGTTTTGTGATTATTTTGGCAAATTTAAACAATAAATGTTCAACTGCCCGTTCATAAGTAAATGTTTTTATGTTTGCTTTTTTTAATGTTATATGTAAATAACAGTTGTTTATGGTACCACATGCAATAAGTGTATTGAAACAAATATATTCCATATTGATTTTACACTTTATATTTTGCTTGTAATTAAATGTGTTGATATATGGTTTCAAAAAGGCTGCCAGTCAACGGTGCCACAAATCATTAAGTTCTGCACTTTTTTAATTTCAAAGAAATAATACTTCATCAATATGTACATATACGTTGACTCTCAAACTCTACAAATATCTATTTACATATGGACCATTTTTATGCATGTATGTATTTATAATGCAGACACCATAATACTAATAAATGTTAAAAAAATTGGCCAATTTTACCAAGCCGGGTACTAAATAAACAGTACCTTTTGTAGCCTATCACCAGTACTGCACTAGGATAATCAGAAGCCAAAATTTAGGCTCTCAAACTGACTTGCGATGGACGAATTGAAAGAAAACTCGAGGGTGTCGGATAAATAAAACAGCCTGTAGAAGAAGCCTCAATGGAGGCGAGTGTGCCAGTCTCTGCATACCCCCGCAAGCGCTTGAGGATCAGGGCTGATGCCAGCCAAGTCACTGGGTTGGCATTTCAAACCTGGCAGACACCTGCGCTCAGAGCCAAATCAACAGGAAGACCGATGGAGTAAAAGAGTAACACGCTATTACATAAATGCTACATCCTCACAAACAAAAACAATACGACGACTGTTTTGTGTCTGTTATTTTTCCCCGAATAAATCTGTGGTAATAATGCATTTCTTTGTTTCCGGTGGACAAAATACAAATCGGGTTGCCACCCAGCTTTTCTATTCTGAATCTTTAGCGTCATAGCGATGTAGCCTTTTGATGGCGCGATCAAAGCTCTTCTCGTCGCCCCTCCCAAACGCCTCCATTTTGTGACGACTGACTGCCTCCATTTTATGGCAGCCCTTTCCTCTCAGAACGCCCTGTATGTAGCGCTATCAGTCCCTCTCGAATAGTCCAAATCTGCAGCCAAAAACGGCCCAATCACTAGAGAGTATCGACAGGGAGAACAAAATATTTCCCCCATTTATTACAAAATAAAACGGCGAAGAGAAAAAGGTTTGGCTTTGTTTGAATGAGTGGCCTCGATTGCCAAACTGCGATCTTAAAGCAAGTCTGTCAGTCGCCTGTATTTGTCCTCACTCTCCTCTCCGTTCTCCTGTCCTTCTGTCTGTGACGGTCTGTCTCTTACTTATCCTCGACGTAGCTGTTAAGCCACCCTGCCAGGCACAGCCATACTGAGAGAATCACGTTAGCTGCCTCCATTGTTGGATGACACAGAAGCGGCCGCTGCCAAGAAGTTTGCTGCCAAGTTCAACAACATTCAGATAAAAAAGGGAGAGCGAGAGCTACAAAAAAAGGAAAAGGCACAAACACGGAGCAGAGCCCGGGACGGAATCTCCAGTGACAACGACGGCCGACGTGCCGTGGTGTTAGCGCTAGCGTTTAGCATTGATACACCCCTCGCCCCCTTTATACCTAGTGCCCTGGCAGCCATCTTAAAAGCTTTGGCAACCATTTTGAAAGTGCTTTCTGTCTCCTTTGAGCAGTTGCCATTCTCCGCGCCACGTTCTCAGAACAAAAGATGCAGTCGGAATTACCACTTATGCTATTGAATGCTGCCCGTTGACAAAGGACTTCTCCACTGTATACTCCTGAACAAAAAGATGAAATGAAGAGAACGAAAAAACAACAACAGTTTTCTAGTCGGAACAAAGAGCAAACCCAGACAGCTTTGTGTTTTGCGGAACCCGGATCCCTTCCCCAGAAACATGGCTAGCAATACACATACCGATTACAGCGCAGCAAAACACACTAAGCTCTCTCTAAAATATCAAAATAAAATGGCGCTCAGTAAGTGGTGGTGTCGTGGATAATTTGTACAGGGGCAGAATGGATTTAACCAAAGCTCTTCATGAACACACAGATGAAGAAACCTTGTTTGTTGCTTCTTGTGTTATTGTGACAGCACAATGTTATATCAATTGGCGCACTAGTTATCCAGTTGTAAAAGCGCACGTTATTCTGACGCCGTTCATATTGTCACATATTGCTGTCACAATGTTCAAACTACGACTACCAGTCCCACTTATACAGGATATCTCAACGTCTTCCGTACTGTGGGGAAAGTCAAGGCTCAATTTAGTGTAGAGCTTTCCAGGTACACATTTACAGATTACGTCCAGTGTAACAGGCTTTTAACTATTAGCAATAAATTATTTGGCCTAAATACGTCCAAAGCCTACAACGCCAGAATATTACCTTTCCCTTGCAAGACGTTCTCTTTCATTTAGAAAATGAAATCATCTTCTAGCACAATGAAAAACCAAATTTCAAACATCTGGGATAAATGGATGATATCAGTAATGATATCATGACACTATTTTTAGATTTGCACAGCTTGTCTTCGGGGGATAATATGAAACGTCTGAAACCGTTCCAACCCAAAGGAAAAATGTGACTGGCTGATTGGCGATCCCGGGAATTATGTTGGATTAGGAGGTACCAGCCAGCGAACTAGACAGAGACGTTCGGATGGTCGGAGTGTGTGTTTGCCGAGATCCCTGTGCGCGCGTGTGTGTGTGTGTGTGTGGACCGCATGGGCAGGTTCTCGAGTAGAACGCCATTGTACCCCGTCGTGGTTCCCTTCACGTACAGATGAGGGGGCGGGGTCTGCTGGTTGACCCGATGTCCGTTCGTCCGTCCGTCCTGCCAGGCCACTGCGTCAGCGGATCAATTAGGAGAAAGCATGATTAACATTACGGGAGGAGGAGAGGGAGGAGCGTCCGGAATAATGGTTGTGGGGGGAAAGTGGATTAGGGCCGCGGTGGAACCTTGACGTGTGGGCAGGAGACGCGACGCGGCCCGGGAATGAAGGACGCCGCGGGCAGCCGCATGACGTGAGGCAGATTGAAATTGTTTGCGATGCGATTGATGAATAGCCGTATCGATCTGGTTCTGCCTCACTTACCATAATTATACCACAGTAATGGATGGCATTACCGATGTCGGACCGGTGTTCTCCTCCTCCTCCGCCGTCTCGATTCTCCCTCCGCTTCCTGCCCGCCTCGAAACTAGAAGGGGGAACGTCTGCGGCTCGGCGACGAAACGAGTCTCGCGGAGGGGTGTTACCTCTGGCCCTCGACAGCAAGCGCTAACAATGCTGAACGCGGCCTGTCTGGTCTTAGTCTGGGAGATTAAATGCCACACTAGTCTAGTTAGCCCCCCCGACAACCCAAAGTCTGTGTAGACAGTGTCTTTACGGGCCGGGTAGACTCTGATCCCCTAAAGAATGCCAGCGAGAGGAGTCGATATCAGCTCCTCAGAGAAACAAAGTGCAGAGTTTCAGCCGGGGAGAAGAGGAGACTCTGCCTCCTACTCCTCCTGCCCTCCAGTCATTGATAAGTACAAAATGGACCCAGAACAAGATTCCTCAGGCCCAGACAATTGGCTTCCTGTGAGACTACATCTGCCCCGGGAGGGAGGAAAGGAGAAGGAAAAAGGGCAAGAAGACAAAGGAGAGACAAAGGAGAAAGACAGAGAGAGTGGGAGAACGACAAAGAAAGACGGAGAGAGATAAAGCAGATACCAGATTAGTGTGTGTGTGTGTGTGTGTGTGTGCTTTAGCTAACTGGGCATGATACAACTAGAATTTAGCTTAAATGTTCAGTACCTTTCCGTCTGTTAGAGATTACCTATGTAACATTTTTGGGAATTTTCATGAAAAAAATCCTCGGTTTTCCCGTAATCCTAGTAGGATCTTCCTGGATTAGCAGTTTGTTTCCTTTGGTTCTGTCAGGTACCACGGGACTATGCTGTACCATCATATGACCACCTGTTCACCTACAGGTACCTGTACAGCTGTGACACAGATGCATCGCCTATACAGTCTCAGGGAATGCTAAGCAACAGCTGCACAGGAATAGGACACAGGAACGAGAGAGAAACGCGTTGAAGACACTCCCACCGCCAGATCACGTTGGTTTATTCACGCCCGCGACATAGAGCGCACCGTTTCTAACCAGATGCGTTTCTATTTAGCGGAAAAACACACACGTCGGCTGATTCGTTTGTCTCTCATCGTCGGTGGCGGGCGGGCAGGTGGGTGGTGTATGAGGGGGAAGGGGTGGTGGTAGCGGAGAAGGTGTGTGGTGGGAAGAGGTGGTGGTGAACCGGTCCTCATGTGGGAGGAAAGGTGTGTGGGAGCATCTGGGTTGATATCCCCAGAGGAGCGGGAGACGTGGGAGTGAGGGTGATCGCTTGGACCGCCAGGGGACAGAGGGCCTCGTCTCCGGTTACCCCCTGTGGCTCCTGGGGCACCCAACTAGAGAGCTGCCCTGACCACACACACACAAACACACCTCTCAAGTCTAACAGTGACGAGGGAATGCTCACACTGTCTACCCTGACTGAATTCTTCATATAATAATCTACTGTCTATGTGCCTGAAATACATTGCTTATATATATGTTGCTTCAGAAAATAATAACACCCAACTAATCAATTAATTATTATATATGTATCTGTATGTATATATACATATATATATTTACAGTAGACGTGTGTATAATATATAATACATATATACACACACACACACACGCCACATGCCTCTCTCTCTCTCTCTACATGTATATATGTATAATATATTTATTTAGACATGCGCTGACCCAGTTATCTGGCCATTAAAATATGGCCCTTTTCAAAGCATTAATCCTGCATCCAACACGTTGACCACGAGGACTGACTACGAGCCGACAGGAAATGACGTTGACAAAACAACCGACACAAAGACATCACCATAATTATTGTCTTATGGGAAATTGTTTACTTATAAAAAGTTCCGAATGTTTATGAAAAAATGCAGCTAGTACTTCTGAAACTAGTGCTCGGAAGACAAAACGTATCCCCGCAAAAATGTCTTCCATTGGATATTCGAGGTTTGTACACTAAAGTCACAAACTGTAAGAGCTCGGGATCCGGGACTGCCACTTTAAATCCATGAGCCACTGGGCCTTGGTTGAAATAACAGCAGATATATGCATGTGTGTATATTAGAAGGAGCCACGCTTGTTGAGCTGTGGACAATGTCAGGCCGGCAAATCGACCAGTGTATCGATCCACGCTGGGGGGAAATTGAGAGAGAAGCTGCAGTAGTGTGGTCTAGGGTTTCTGGGTACCGCTCACGTCTGCTGGTTTCTGTCTTCTTCTGGCCTCAGACCCATTTTTTGCTGTCATTTTGTCTATGTCTTACCCTTTCTGCCTCCTCCTCTTACCCTTAACCTCTTTCTTCCTCTGCCTCTCTCCCCATCTCTCTCCTCCTCTGCCTCTCTCCCCATCTCTCTCCTCCTCTGCCTCTCTCCCCATCTCTCTCCTCCTCTGCCTCTCTCCCCATCTCTCTCCTCTGCCTCTCTCCCCATCTCTCTCCTCCTCTGCCTCTCTCCCCATCTCTCTCCTCCTCTGCCTCTCTCCCCATCTCTCTCCTCCTCTGCCTCTCTCCCCATCTCTCTCCTCTGCCTCTCTCCCCCTCTCTCTCCTCCTCTGCCTCTCTCTCCATCTCTCTCCTCTGCATCTCTCTCCATACCACTGGCTTCTCTCGTTTTCTGCTTAACTCTGATCTTGGTCAATCAGTAGCCGTATATTGGAGATGGCATGCAGGTTTCTGCTCTCGTCTCGCTGAACTCAGGATGTCTGCTTCAGATAAATCCCAGGCGACTGTAGAGGCACTGACTGCGCCAGTGTGGAGGACACAGGGCATTGTGTTTTTAAAACGCTTCATGTTTACCCGTGTGTATCTTATCTGACCTCGCTCTAATCGTATTTCTACTTCCTCTAAGTTCTAACAAGGCATTGTTCTTCTGAGCTCCCCTTGTCAACCAAAAGTGAGTGGGCATCCTGGATGAAGCCCTGGTGAAATGTAGTGCACTTCATTGTATGGAATAGGGAAGCATTTCTAGTGCTCACTGTTTTCCATGAACCCTGCAGGGACAACACGAATAGGCTCTCAAATTCAGATCGTCACTAATTAGACTTTTTTGTTGTTGTTATGTTGTCGACAAAAAAATTGAATGTTTAAACATCTGATCCGATTGGGCAAAAGACCAATTAGTAGAACAAAAAAATCCGAACGGGTCTGCCCGTCTAAATGGCGTCTTTGTTTGTTACGCCATGAACCAATCAATGGGCTTTGTGGTCCCTCTGTCCCGGGGAGGGTGGCTGCTTGTCTCCGGTCTCTACAGCCCAGACCTGCCCGCTGTGCCATCAGCACTCTGTCTCCAGGATGGATTACGCACCTGCCATGAACTGCAACACGGCAGAGGGACGGCGACAGTCATCTCAATGTCAGCCTGGTTCTCCCAGACCGCCTCCCCTCCCCTCCTCCCTGCCACTTTACCACACTATCCTGAATGGGCCGTTCCCCCGGAGCCTGTCTCAGCCCAGCGTGTGTCTCTCCGGAGAGAGCCAATGCATCAGGCCATTTATCACCCGCTGCTTCCCGCAGTAATCAATTAGTCTTCCAAGTGGGCGTACCTGAACCCGCGCTATGGCCCTGACATTACCTGTTACCGGTGTCTGTCTGCCTGACTGTCTGCCTGACTGTCTATCTGCCTGCCTGTCTATCTGCCTGCCTGTCTATCTGCCTGTCTGTCTATCTGCCTGTCTGTCTGTTTGCACATCTGTGTGCCTGTCTGTCTGTCTGCCTGGCTCTATGTCTGTCTGTCTGTCTACCTGTCTGTCTGCCTGTCTGTCTGCATGTCTGTTTGCACGTCTGTGTGCCTGTCTGTCTGCATGTCTGTTTGCCTGCCTGTCTCTTTGCACATCTGTGTGCCTGTCTGTCTGTCTGGCTCTATGTCTGTCAGTCTGTCTGTCTACCTGTCTGCCTGCCTGGCTCTATATCTGTCTGTCTACCTGTCTGTCTGCCTGGCTCTATATCTGTCTGTCTGCCTGGCTCTATATCTGTCTGTCTACCTGTCTGCCTGCCTGGCTCTATATCTGTCTGTCTACCTGTCTGTCTGCCTGGCTCTATATCTGTCTGTCTACCTGTCTGCCTGCCTGGCTCTATATCTGTCTGTCTACCTGTCTGCCTGCCTGGCTCTATATCTGTCTGTCTACCTGTCTGCCTGCCTGGCTCTATATCTGTCTGTCTACCTGTCTGCCTGCCTGGCTCTATATCTGTCTGTCTACCTGTCTGCCTGCCTGGCTCTATATCTGTCTGTCTACCTGTCTGCCAGCCTGGCTCTATATCTGTCTGTCTACCTGTCTGCCTGCCTGGCTCTATATCTGTCTGTCTGCCCATTGTCTTTCCTCTTCTTTGTTGCCCTTCCTGTGTTTCCTCTTTCACTCTCCCTCTCTCTTCCTCTTTCTGACTCTTCTTCGTCACCCTCTTCCTCTCTGTTGAATTCATTGATGACAGACAGGCCTGGCAGAGGTCAACCTCTTCTGAACCATGTCTAAAGGAAATGTTTTCCTCAAACTCAACTGAACTTTCTAGCCGATACATTTCTGTCGGTTGGGTTGCACACTACTGTTAACTGTAAGTATGTCTGGGACTGAATGGCAACATACAATGAATCTTAATATCATTTGAATGATAATACTTTCATTGGCTATTTAAATGTCCCATTCAAACACACAGCAGAGATGAAACCAGTGCACATATGCCAGTGTTAATGCTTTTCCAGTGGCACTGGGGTTTCTCCCGTTCCCAGGGTTGCCAGGGTGCCCCGTACCCCAGGCCTGTGTCTGTTCAGAGAGCGCAAGACCGTGCATCATGTCTCTGGATATAAAAGACAACAGACGTACAGGGGGATGAGAAATAATGGAGAAAATAACAGCCCCAAGAGTGTGGGGTGTGGGGGAGAGTGTGGGGTGTGGGGGAGAGTGTGGGGTGTGGGGGAGTGGGGGAGAGTGTGGGGTGTGGGGGAGTGGGGGAGAGTGTGGGGTGTGGGGGAGAGTGTGGGGGAGTGGGGGAGAGTGTGGGGTGTGGGGGAGAGGGGGAGAGTGTGGGGTGTGGGGGAGAGGGGGAGAGTGTGGGGGAGAGGGGGAGAGTCTGGGGTGTGGGGGAGAGGGGGAGAGTGTGGGGTGTGGGGGAGAGGGGGAGAGTGTGGGGTGTGGGGGAGAGTGTGGGGTGTGGGGGAGAGTGTGGGGTATGGGGGAGAGGGGGAGAGTTTGGGGGTGGGGGAGAGGGGGAGAGTGTGGGGTGTGGGGAGAGGGGGAGAGTGTTGGGTGTGGGGGAGAGGGGGAGAATGTGGGGTGTGGGGGAGAGTGTGGGGTGTGGGGGAGAGTGTGGGGTGTGGGGGAGAGTGTGGGGTGTGGGGGAGTGGGGGAGAGTGTGGGGTGTGGGGGAGAGTGTGGGGTGTGGGGGAGTGGGGGAGAGTGTGGGGTGTGGGGGTGAGTGTGGGGTGTGGGGGAGTGGGGGAGAGTGTGGGGAGTGGGGGAGAGTGTGGGGTGTGGGGGAGTGGGGGAGAGTGTGGGGTGTGGGGGAGTGGGGGAGAGTGTGGGGTGTGGGGGAGTGGGGGAGAGTGTGGGGTGTAGGGGAGTGGGGGAGAGTGTGGGGAGTGGGGGAGAGTGTGGGGTGTAGGGGAGTGGGGGAGAGTGTGGGGTGTAGGGGAGTGGGGGAGAGTGTGGTGTGTAGGGGAGAGTCTGGGGAGTGGGGGAGAGTCTGGGGAGTGGGGGAGACTGTGGGGAGTGGGGGAGAATCTGGGGAGTGGGGGAGATTCTGGGGAGTGGGGGAGACTGTGGGGAGTGGGGGAGAGTGTGGGAGTGGGGGATGCTGAAAAGGGGCACTGTTTACCGTTTGGTTCCCCCACCCCCCCGGCCCGACACACAGCCTGTCTCACTTCAAACAAAGCTATTGGCAGGGGAGGGAATAGGCAGGGCGCCACCATGGTCCTCCTTCCAGGACCGCCAGACGTTCAAAGCCGGCGTGAGAGAGGGGCAGCAGAAGTGTGAAGGCTACAGAGAGAGGAAGAGAGAGAACGAGAGAGCGAGAGCGAGGATGATCGAGATAAAGAGAGGGAGAGAGAGAGACAGAGGAAGCAGGAGACAGAGAGAGAGGATCTAGGCTGGCATACTTGGCTGGCGAGGCAGCCAGGTGGTCTGGGCAAACTGGCAAAGGCACTGGCACGGCGCCCTACCCAGATGGCTCCTCGGGCCTTTATTATCTTTTTTTTTTAGGGTGCCGCTCTTTTTCTCTCTCTTCGTCTAGTGTCTCTCTTTCCTTTCTCTATTCATTCTCAGTTTGTCTAGTCCCTCTATTTCTCTTTGTCTCTCTCAATCTGCCTTTCTCTCCTCATCCAGTTTCACAGACTCCCCGCGTCTCTCTCACGGTGAACGAGCAGGCACAGACACACGCGCCCGACCGAGGTAAAAACAAACCCAGATGTCCGTCCTTGTGATTGGACTGCTGGTTACTCATGGTGGTAAGAGAGGCAGGGTTAGAGTGGCAGGGTTAGAGTGGCAGGGTTAGAGTGGCAGGGTTAGAGTGGCAGGGTTAGAGTGGCAGGGTAAGAGTGGCAGGGTAAGAGTGGCAGGGTTAGAGTGGCAGGGTTAGAGTGGCAGGGTAAGAGTGGCAGGGTAAGAGTGGCAGGGTTAGAGTGGAATGGTAAGAGTGGCAGGGTAAGAGTGGCATGGTTAGAGTGGCAGGGTAAGAGTGGCATGGTTAGAGTGGCAGGGTAAGAGTGGCATGGTTAGAGTGGCATGGTTAGAGTGGCAGGGTAAGAGTGGCATGGTATGAGTGGCAGGGTAAGAGTGGCAGGGTTAGAGTGGCAGGGTAAGAGTGGCAGGGTTAGTGCTTCTGCTGCCATTTCTGCTGGCACGATATGCCCGGGCCCTGGCTAATAAATGCGCGTCGGGAGTCATGCGTTTGGAAGCTGTACCAGGCTGCCTTTGTTACATGAGCCGCTGTGCCCGCTGCCACCAAAGTGGGCATGTGAACGGGAAACACGACGGCCCCGCCGCCATTCACTCTCAATGCCACCCCAATCATCACGTGACCAGTACACCACATACCAGTCCTCACGTGCCAGCCCCCCACCCCAACGTGCCAGCCTCCCCACCCCAACGTGCCAGCCTCCTAAACCCAACGTGCCAGCCCCATCCCCCACTCTCACGTGCCAGCCCCCCCTAAACAGAACGTGCCAGCCCCCCACCATCACGTGCCCCCCCAACCCCCGCCACCCCCCCCAGCCTCACGTGACCCCGACCACATAAACAGACACCACTGTCCTACTGTACTCTATCCTTAGCTGCTGTGGTCACGTGTGTTTACTGTACATGCGTGGCTAGTAACAGCAGAGAAGGAGCGAGGAGATCTTGTTGTGAATTCCCTGCTGCTCCTGGTCCTGCTCCCTGAACATATGGACGAGGAGCTGCCGAGCCCCGCTTCACAGCTGTCTGCTCTGATACCTCCTTCCCTGATCATGCCCTGCTGCCTGGATTACCGGCTGCACTCACACACACACACACACACACGTCACAGTACCTGTTACCTGGCAATTACGTTTTCTGTTAAAACAACTATGATGAATACAAACGTAGCCGGCCGACGTGTCCTGTGTGCTCCTCTAAACATATCTAGCCGCTCAATTGTCCTCGACTCAAGTGAGAGACGGGCCAAAGACATGCCGTTGTATCGGATCAGATGCACGCCTCGTTAATGCAAGTAAAACTAATGTATGCTGTCTGCAACACGTACGCTTATAGTTAAAAGACCACCGGGAGAATATCCTCCGTATGGGCGACTTTTATTTTGTAGTGGACAAATATGAAAAGTACAACAACACACGTGAACAGCGGCGGCCCGTCGAGCGATCGGTTTTTCTAATCGGACCGTTGACCAGAGGTGTAGGAGCTATGTATCGGTTCTGTCGGTCCTACAGTAGGACGACAACACGAGATATAGGGTTCCGCGTGTATTTGGCCTTCAATTCAAACACCAGCACCGCGCCAGCCCCACGGCAACCCCCACGGCAACCACACGTGAACCTTGATTTTTGATTGGACCCTTACGGTAACCGTAACAACAGTTTCCCCAACGTTAACCTCAATAACCAAAAAAACATAATCTGTCCCTACCCCCAAATAGGATAAATTAAATTAAAACGTTAGACGGAAATCTATTGGACTTGGGGTCCCCACATGGGTACACGCATCGTGATTACACACACACACACACACACACACACAAACAGGAACCACAACCAACTGGTCACGGACTTGTCCCTCACGCCCCACATGGTTATACATCGATTAGTGGTATAAAACGGCGTGCGAAACCACACCATGTGGAGCGCAGGCATCATCAACAGCAGAAGCACTTCAGTTCACATTAACCCAAAACTTACTGGAACGCCGCCAAAGTCAAATCTGAAAGACATTATTTTTCTGCCTCATACCAACTTTAGACAGACTTGCAATAAAGGGTGCTTTCGTGCGGTTGCCTTGCAAAATATAATGACTTAATTGCCCTTTAGGTTAAGCTAACCGTGGTTAAGATTTTAGCCCAGTCCGTTTCCAGAATAAAACAACCCACGCGCGCTACGTGCGCATGTTAGCCATTTAGCCGGTGAACGTATCCAGAGTTACTTACACTAGCAATTAGAGTGAAGAGTCTTGCTCAAGGGCACAACAAAATATATGACATGAAGGATTCAATCTACTATTCTTTGGGTTACTGATCAAAAGCTCTCACCGCTTTCTGTTTTTCCACTCGGATAAAGTTTCAAATTCTTACTTCGACATAAAGAATTATGATTGTCCCAAGTTTTCTTCAGTCAATTTAATATGCTAACTGAATAGTTGGCTCCAGCCTAATGTACACATCTCCTCCCCAAATCGGAACACCTCACTCCAGTTCTGCATAACTGTACCCCCCTCCCCCCCTCCCCAGTCCCCCCCTCCCTCCTCCGGCCCACCAGAGGAACTCCACAATGTACCATTATTACACAATCATTATATGCTTTTAGCGCAGACAGCAGATATCTGCTACACCGTGAACAAGGGCCCTTTGTTATGCTGATCTGGGACCCCAAAAACGTTTCCTCCTGTTAGTTACTCCTGCCTCCACTCCGGCCCAGAATGCATCACACTAAAAGTTACCGGAGCGATGCAAAGAATATTAGGACGTAGGGATCGGAGAGGGGCGAGGCTTCTGTGTGTGTAATTGTGTCGAGAGTGTGTGTGTGTGAGAGAGTGTGTGTGTGTTTGTGTGTCTGTGTGTGTGTGTGGTAGGGCTAACAGGGTGGAGGGCTATGGGTCAATCCCAAACACTTGAGGAAGCCCCCCTCACACACACACACACACCTCTCCGTCGCTGACCCAGAGACACTCCACGGTGTGAATAGACGACCGGGGTCTTTCAGTCCTCTCACACTGTTTGGACATTCCCTTTGTCCACTACACTTATCCCTCATTCAGCCTCCATATAATATCCCTTACAGCGGGCGTCTTGTGAATGAAGATAATCTCCTTCCCACTTTCACACACACACACGCACACACACGCACACACACACACACACACACAGTCTACATGAAGGAGTTACAGTAGGGGGAACAAGAGACTGGATGACAACTTGTTTCAACCCTGGTCTCTCATTCCCCCTCCTTTCTTTCTTTCTCCCTCTTTCTCTCACTCTTTCTCTCACTTCATCTCTCACTCTTTTCTCACTCTTTTTCTAACTCTTTCTCAGACTCTCTCCCCAATGGCCTGAATTAGATGTCTCTGCTCCATGTTTAACTAGACAGACTTGGCTGTGGGACTCCACACTGGACATTAACATCCATAAGAGTTACAGGTCCATCGTGACAGCCGGTACAGAACGCAGATACAGAGCGCAGATACAGAGCGCAGATACAGAACGCAGATACAGAGCGCAGATACAGAACGCAGATACAGAGCGCAGATACAGAGCGCAGATACAGAACGCAGATACAGAACGCAGATACAGAGCGCAGATACAGAACGCAGATACAGAGCGCAGATACAGAACGCAGATACAGAACGCAGATACAGAGCGCAGATACAGAACGCAGATACAGAGCGCAGATACAGAACGCAGATACAGAACGCAGATACAGAGCGCAGATACAGAACGCAGATACAGAGCGCAGATACAGAACGCAGATACAGAACGCAGATACAGAACGCAGATACAGAACGCAGATACAGAACGCAGATACAGAGCGCAGATACAGAACGCAGATACAGAGCGCAGATACAGAGCGCAGATACAGAACGCAGATACAGAGCGCAGATACAGAGCGCTCACTTGCATTATCTGAGGGGTGTAGTTGGGTTAGGGTGCTCTAGCTGGTGTTGGGTGATGGAGATCAGAAGTTAAGCACGTGGTAGCCATCGGCGATCACCGCCATCACAACATTGGCACACTTTACGGAGCGAGCTCAGATTCAACTCACATGATCGGTTGTCACGTCTTCACATACATGAAAACATTTGACATACTCCCGTAAAACATAGATAGATAGATAGAACTTGTTTAGAAAAGGAAACCACTAATGTCCTTCGAATATCAGATTGCATTTTGTTCTGCCGCAGCTGGCTCCCCGGGGCCCCAGAAACACCCCAATTACTCTAATCTTGTCTCTGAAACACTATATTTCCCTCTGATCACTCTCACTTCTGTAAAATCCTATGGTAATCCCCCCCCACCCCAGAAAAATAATAAATAAAAGCCAACGACTCATCTCTTGGAGGTTTCAATTTGGCATTGTCTTCCCGTTTGAAAAAAAAACTGAAATAAAGCAGAACACGGGAACGTCAGCGGTTGGGTTCTGAAGTTTCCCCTGCGCGGCAACAAACAGGCTGGGGAGAAATCGCGTTCGGGCGGCAAAGTGGAACCACATCAAACAAGAACCATGATAATCCTGTCTGAATTGGGTACGGCGGCTGCTGTCCTGTTTTCTATCAATAGTGGAGTTAATCTGGGGAAGGAACATTATGGATTTAATTTATTTATTGTGCGAAACGCATTACGACGCGCGGAGCGATATATCGAGGTCCCTCGCGAACAAATCTGCCTTTTTTTGATAACCTATTTATTTATATGGAAATTTGGCTTTTCACCAAAACATCTAACCCGGCCCTCCCACCCCAAAAGAAAATATCAAGGCGCCTCAATAAACACTGTGGTAAATGAACAAGGGGTTAATGTCCATGGGAAACACTGAATATGTTGGCGTATGTGTGATATCACTGATCTATTGCTGTGTTAGCTGTGATGCTTAATCACAATGGACCTACATATCTGACACTCACAATGGACCTACGTATCTGACTCTCACAATGGACCTACGTATCTGACTCTCACAATGGACCTACGTATCTGACTCTCACAATGGACCTACGTATCTGACTCTCACAATGGACCTACGTATCTGACTCTCACAATGGACCTACGTATCTGACTCTCACAATGGACCTACGTATCTGACTCTCACAATGGACCTACGTATCTGACTCTTACAATGGACCTACATATCTGACACTCACAATGGACCTACATATCTGACTCTCACAATGGACCTACATATCTGACTCTCACAATGGACCTACGTATCTGACTCTCACAATGGACCTACATATCTGACTCTCACAATGGACAGGTCATGGGGGGGTCATGGGGGGGTCACCGCTCCCCTGAATTGAACAAGTTTTCAACAAAGCACAGAAAAATATGGGTATTTTCAATGAGATGGTTTATGGGGGCTGATTGTCATTCATTACAGCCTGAGAACCCTCACAGCCTGAGAACCCTAGAAGTTGCAGAGCAGACGGTCAACAGTGCATGGGTGGACAAGGGAAGGTGTGAAAGAAAGCAGGAGGAAGGATGGAGACGTAAAGGTGGAGGTTTGAAGGGGTGAATGAGGAAGGTGAGGGGCATATCATCCCACAGCGTTAGCGTTAACGAGCAGAGCACTCTCCATTTGTAGCAGAGTGCTCAATTAATTGGGGGGTTGGGCAGGCTGAGAGAAAGAGAGAACATGAAGAAAGGCAACGGGAACTCAACTGTGTTTTATTTCGAAAGGAGGCTGGATACCAAAGTACAACACTTTCCCCTTTTTGCCAAAGCTATGATAAACACATGCTATTACTGTGATTATATGAGAACCTCTGGCCCCCCTCCTTTCCCTCTCCTGTTTGTTCGCCTGGGCAGTACCTGGGCTTACTGCGATTCGGGCGGAACCATTACTGAAAAGCCTCTACATATGTTTCTCATTTCTGTGAAGGATTTTAATTCCTAACAGCAGTTTACAGATCTCTCATTACCAAACTGTGCTGCGAAGGGCAAAACCGCTCCAATAAGAGGTAGAACCACGGGTGGGGGGGGTTGCAGGCTGCGTCCGCCACAAGAGCTTTCTCCATTCTCTACTGGTGACTTCCTACTAGAGCACTTGCTGCCAACACCACGCCATTCACAGGCCTGGGGTGAGCTGAGGGTGGCATGAGGGTGAGCTGGGGGTGGCATGAGGGTGAGCTGGGGGTGGCATGAGGGTGAGCTGGGAGTGGCACGAGGGTGAGCTGGGGGTGGCATGAGGGTGAGCTGGGGGTGGCATGAGGGTGAGCTGGTGGTGGCATGAGGGTGAGCTGGGGGTGGCATGAGGGTAAGCTAGGGGTGGCATGAGGGTGAGCTGAGGGTGGCATGAGGGTGAGCTGGGGGTGGCATGAGGGTGAGCTGGGGGTGGCATGAGGGTGAGCTGGGGGTGGCATGAGGGTGAGCTGGGGGTGGCATGAGGGTGAGCTGGGGGTGGCATGAGGGTGAGCTGGGAGCTGGCATGAGGGTGAGAGAGTGAATGTTTTAAAGGTAGATTATACATGCGGTCATATGCTGAGGCTGCTCACTGTGTGTGTGTGTGTGTGTGTGTGAGTGTGTGTGTGTGTGAAAGAATGCTTGTCTACGCGTACATGCAAAGCATCTTTATGCAAGTGGTCACAGACCCTGGTCCTGACGCACCCCTCCACACCATTAGCAGACGTCTTTAGCTTGGCTACTCCGGTCATTAGCCTGTCTGCCCCAGACCAGATAAATCCCCCAACAACACCTCCTTGCTAGATTGGAGCCACCCCTCCCACACATTAGCACATTTTGCTAATAGTCTGGTCACTAAGTTATGATTCAGGCTTTAGCTGAGGCTAAGCTAAGGCATCACAGGTCAGCTAGCTAAGCCCGTGACGCAGGGGAAAATGCCCCACCTGGAAACAACCGGGATTTTGTCTCTGGCTTTTCTCCCGTCAGAAACAAGAGCCCCCCATGTGTAGTTTTTTTGTATTTGTCCGCCTCTCAGTCGGGGGGGGGGTGGAGTAAGGGCGCTGACACAACCCGTCGCCGTAGCAGCAGCCGTGTGTGTGTGTGTGTGTCTAAGCGTTTTCTCTGCTGTCATGCCTGCTGGCTACAGTCAGGACCCCACATGAAAAACACTCAGATGCTCAGTGCAGGTAAGGAACACTCCTCTGTCCTGCCGATAGAAAACACACACACACCACAGGCCATGACCGTAGCCTACCGCTTCCCCTAGGAAGGGCTGTTTATCAGGGTGCACATTTGTGACTTGGTTCAGTGTCTTGGTGTTGAGTCTGGCATGTTGGTGAAGCGCCGCCATGTCCTCAGCAGCAGGAGGAAAACGAACAGAAGGGCTGAAGGCAGAAGCTGCACACTTAGACCTTTTGTTTACAGCCACGACAACGGAGACGAGGTGGAGTGATGTGAATAGCCTCTGCCCAGAGGCCCAAAACCTTCCAAAGCTGGATGCAATTGATTAGGCACAAAACATGGACTACGTTCGCACAGACACAAAGGAACGCTTCTGTATCCCAGGTCCTGTATGTGACGGATGGAGTTACGGGGCGGCAGCGAGAGGCGGCCGACGAGAACCATAAACATCGATTGTGTGTGTGTGTGTGTGTGTGTGTGTCAGGGAGGGAATCTAAATGCATTGGCTGGTGGGCCCACTTAGAACCACTTCTAGATCAAGCTGGGGGGTGGGGGGTTTAGGGGGATCGTGCCGCCCAACTCCAATTCCATTTTGTACCGAGGGTAAAAAAAATCAATCCTAATGCCTTTCCGCCACACAGGACTTCATCTGGAATTAGAGGGAGAGGGAAGCAAATTGGACCGGAGATAAAAATGGATCCGATATTAAAATGCAAGAAAATAAGATTGCCTTCTGGATGCATGGCTTGCATGTATCACACCGGGCCGGCTACCCCGGGCGACACACAGAAATGTGGAGAGGAAGCAACTGTGTGGCAAGTCCGACAATGTCTGGGTGAGGAGTTAGTGTGAACAGTGGAACAGGGGTGAGGTCCAGAACAGATGAGGAGGGAAAACGGCTCAGTCCGTTTGGGTTTATTGGCTCTCCCTGGCACACCGAAACGTTTGTTACTCAGTCCGCTCATTACATCATCTGTTACAATCTGTTATTTTGTTTAAATCTGACAATCCACTCTCTTAATGCTTGGTCACCGGCCAGGGGAGGAAAAGGACAGGAAGCGAAATTGGTGTCAGATCACAAAGTTCTGTTTCTCTCTTAGTCTTTCCCTCTTTCTCTCTCTCCCCCTCTTTTTCTCTATTCTTTCTCTCTCCTTTCTCTCTCTCCACCTCAGCCGGATCCCTGGCTCTTGGACACAGGCCAGGAAGGGAAATCCATGAAACATGAAGAATGTGAGTGTCGGCAGAGCTGCATCACCGCTCGGGAAACTTTTCCTCCCAAACCGAGCCACGCTGGACAGCCATGCCAGCGTGCTGAACTCCATCCAAACCAGACCTGAAATGGGCTTCCTAACTGCCACCGAAAACAAGGTTCACACCCGGGACTTGTCCGTTCTTTTGACACAGGGAAGGAATACAGGAAAGCGAGAGAAATAAGGACACAGAGAGAGAAGAGGGAAAAGAGAGGGAGAGAAAAGAGAGGGAGTGAAAAGAGGGAATAGAGAGGGAGAGAGAAGCTGTCTGCTGGAGGAGAATTTGAGTGCTATCGTGGCACGTCACATGATTCAGCTACGGTGACCGCCGATTGGTCAGGAAGCTTGAGCAAATTTATCCGCCATGTATGGAGGGCTGAAAATGACATACTCTTTCTCCCTCTCTCCCGACTCTCTGTTCTAATCTTAAAATGGCGGCCGTCAAAAGTGCTGCAAAAGGCAAGCAGACCTGCAGCCCTTGATTTTAAAGACTTCTTTTAAACCGTGTACGTATTTTTTCATCAAGAAACCGAGAGGGTTTGAGTAGAAACAGATGAAGCAGGCTTGTTTTTTCACTCAGCGCTGTGCTGGCTAGTACGGTCGGTTGAGGGGAAAGTTTGATAGCGGGCCAGGAAAAAACATTAACTGTGCCGTGTCCGGGGGTTCTAGCCCGGAGAAGCTCTGTGTTTTTGGCCGGCAGTGTGAGACACAAACACACCACACACACCAGTAACCAGGTTCTGATCTCCCCAGGGGGGGTGACACCCCACGGGCCAGACCAACAGAACAAATACAGTGAATTTACCAGTGTTTTTATGCTTCTAGTAGTTGCCTACACTGGCACACACACACACACACACAGAATCCCAACCTGGGACGGCTCAGCACATTTCAATGCTGCATGCATGAATTGGACAAATATTTGAGCCTAGAGGCTAAAGTTTGAGCCAACCTGATAGATGGGCTGGTGCCAGTACAAAATGGACCCGTTGCCTCCCACTGCCTTCCTGCCCACCACCGTTCCAGACAGTAAACACAGAAGTCTGAACAGCCTACAGAACAGCCTACAGAACAGCCTACAAAACAGCCTACTGAAAAGCCTACTGAAAAGGCTAATGACCCACATAACAGCCCTACAGAACAGCAAACGCCAACACGCCCAACGATGCGTCGTTAACACCCGTTAACAGACAAACGTGAAATTCCGCTCTTAGAGTCGCAGCAGCTGCGTGAAACACGCACACCGAGCATAGGGGGCCGTCGTAAAAACCCAAAACATAACGCTTTCACGTGTTCCCAAGTCCGTTGGTATGAAAATGACCCAGACACTCGAGGCATCTAACGAGCTGAAAGAGCCGCACGATGCAACACGTCAGCGCCGAGCGACTGAGCGTTTCTCCTGCACACGGACACACAAACAGAGCGCCCGCATGGCCGATAAAAGAGCTGCGCCTTTCGCCCGCGTTCATAGACCATAAATCACTGCGGTCGACACAATCCGCCAGGCTGATAAGAGACGTCAGGTTTCATACGGTCAACATACCCGCCATAGACAACAGTGTGTGACTGCATGGTAAACATTGTGGCTGACCCGGCGTGACTTTCACGGGGACTTTACCGCCTTGCCGTTCATCGTTCCTCCATTAATGGAGGACACAGTGAACTTCCCCCTCGGTTGGTTACAATTAGGTTTGGATATTTTGACGTGAGCATTGCTGTAGTTACCAGAATTAACCAGATTTCGTACCGGACTTCCCGTTACCTCAGAGCGTCACGCCTCCAGCTGCCAGGGGAAGAATAAAGGAACCCAATGACTCCTCACTGATTAGTGTAACTAGCGGGGAAACAGCTGAACTACAGTTGATGCCTGGTACAAATAGACACGACGCTAAGTGTCTTAAGTACCCTGTCACGTCTAATGAGGATTTGGTTCGATGCTATTGGACCCATCTGGCCCAGCTGGTCTATGTGTGGGTCTGACATGTCCAGCTCTGACCTTCAAGACTCCGAGATCTTCAGGCCAGGACTGGGCCGGGCCGTGCCTGGGTCTGGACCAGTCATTTAGGGTTCATCATCGGCCAGCTGGGTCCAGTTGCATCAGTGTCTGGATCCACTGCTGTGTTGTCGGGGGCGGGGGCAGGGTCGGGCCAGTGGTGGCTAAGACGGCCCGTGGAGAAGCTAAGGAGGCTAATCGCATCAGGGCGACTGGCTTCTGCTGGCTTGGCTAGGCAGCATAAGTGAATCACATAAAAGAGGATCACAGTGGAATGTTGTGTACTGTTCCCAGAGGACCCAGCCGGCTGGCTCTGACACAGCAGACCCCGTGAAGGACCCACCCCCCCCACACAGGCGACCCAGGGGTAGTAGGGCTACGGGTCAAACTGATTATATTGCTCAGCTATATGCTTTATGAAACCAGTGCGGAAGATGGTTCACCCAGATTGAAAACTTGATTTACTTCAGGGTGTCCGTTGTTTGAAGAGGAAGGAGTGTACACCCCGAAGACCCACTTTAGAGACACACAGGATCAGAGTCTCGTGATTCTGTCGTAAATTCTGATCCCTGCGGGCAGCACCTGAGGTGAAGACACTCGGAAAAGCATATTTCGAAACGGTAACAAAAAACGAATTTGACATTTCTTATGAGGTGTTGTAACTGGGGGAACGGGGTGAGCGGGTGAACATATTCACAAAAACGTATTGCATTATGGGAAGGCGCGACATTCAGGGCATGGAAAGAGGGCATCGATGCAGTCTCCCTCCGGGTCACGCAGACCCACCTCACCGACATCTGCCCTAGGTTCCAGCCATCACCCGTCTCACCCGAGTGGCGTTGTTCTGGTTATTCTGCCGTTTCTCGGGGCGCCAAGGTCCTAATATACAGTGGCATGCCGTTAATGACCCAAAACAATTGCTGTTTCTCACATCCATATTTAATGGAGACAGCTGAACAAATTACATATTTATGGCTTATAAGGGGGGACGCCACACAGACTCATTAGCTATGCAGGCAGGTACGGAGCTCCCATCTGTACTGGCATCTGTACGGCAGGGGGGCTGCGATGCTGGCACAGGCGTGCCAAGGCTGTGCCCACCCGGGGGCTCTGTGGTCCCCCGTCCCCCACCTCTAGACTTGTCCTATCCATACATGCACAAGCCAGACACAGGTCACAAGACCATGCCACGCAGCTTCCTGGGCACATTGTGGTCTCGTGTTGCCATGGCCGACATGCCAGCTAGCGGGTGGGTGAAGCTGGAACGACGCGTACACACATACACGGCGATACTGTACTGTTCTTTATTAACGTCGCCATCTGGGGAGGTTCCAGGTCTTGTACTCTGGATTAGGGAAAGCTACGTGTAAAACGCTGAGCCTGTGGGGGACATGGAACAGAGGGGAATTCTGATAAAGTAAACCCTGCGATCATTTGGGGGTGGAGGGGTGGGGGTTGGGGGGGGGCATCTGGGAGGTCTATCAGTATTCAGGGTGGATTAGTTGCTCCCACAGCCGCCCATCTCATTACATACATTTCCTCTTGTTTTCAACAAAATTAGGATTTCAATTAGGGAAGCGCGGGTCCCTAGGAAACTAAGATTCAGGCGGCGTAAATCATACAGGAGACAATCCATCGGGGATACCGGTTTGACACAACTGCGTGTCAGTTCAGGGCTGCGGTCACCTCTACGTAGTTTCTATCCACATTCAATGCGTTCTTCTGTGAACTGTCCATTTTCGACTCCACCTGGAGTCGGTGGATCGATTGTCCTTTACGTTGTCAAATGGCAGGCACTCCTGCCACCCTAGAATGAAGTGAGGGGGTTCTGTGCCACACCATTGCCTTTAAGTGTACCCCCGTTTAGCTGCTCAGCATCGGCAGGCAGACAGTTGCGCTGTGTCCCAAATGTTTGTGTACACCACGTCACATGTAGGTCGCGCGAGAGACGCTAGGAGCCCACGGCGTGGTCGACTTTTCTCACCGAGGAGCGGCCCTGCATTGCAACCTCTGGCCGAGGCGTCCCTCGACACCGGCGCGCCAGAGAAACATCGCAATCAGATGATAAACGGTGATATTAAAGGGTCTCCTTAGCACTCGCAGACTTCATGACCTGGGAGACTGAAATACCTTAGACGATTGGTGGGGTGGAGCGAAGGAACAGCTGCGCTGCCTTGTAAAGTACTTACAGCGCGAGAGGAACGACCTGTTCCGGCACGCTAACAAACTTAGCCAGGTTAAGACGGCTGATCCACCCAGCGTTAGTCTCATTATTGGTGGAGGAGATTTGGGAGCCGCTCTTTCCTGTCTGCGGGCCCCTGAGAACGAAAGCAACCGGGGAGGTGTCTTCCGCGCCAGGAAGAGGAAAAACCTCTAGAAGAGGTGAACCGCCACTTGTGTTCGACACATTGCCACTGCCTTTGTCTTCTGTATGCCACTGTCTCGCTCTCCGCCTGTCTCTCCCTCGGCCTCTCTCCCTTCCTCTCTTGCTCCCTCTCTCTGCCGCGCATACAAAAGCAGACAATGGAGCCTAATTCAAACCATACACGGCTCTGCCACGTTTCCTTTGCTCCACGTCACATTTAAATTGGAGCCACGTGAAGTCGTCCTACGGTACTGGTGCTTTTAGTTCGAAATGTTAGTCCATGCAACAGCGGCCATGTCACCGTTCATATTTCCTTCAAATACGCATTTGGTAGACATGGCCAAAGTCTAACGGGTATCAGTTCATCGCTACAGATCTTGCCATGACCCAAACGATGCATTTTGTAAATTCCAGAACTGTTTGGCAAAACATGGATTGCCGTGGATCGGACTTGGTGTTGGTATAGCACAACACCCAGACGCTCAATCGGGATTGGGATCTGGGAAATTCGGAGGGCAAGCCCACACCTTGAACTCTTCATCATGGTCCTTACAACCATTCCTGTAAATAATGTGCCATAAGGGGTGTATCTGGTCCGTAGTAGGCGCCGTGGATCACAATTGACTTCCACATGAATGACAAGACCCAGGGTTTCCCAGTAGAACATCGCCCAGAGCAACACACTCCCTCCACCGGCTTGCTGTCTTCCCATGGTGTATCCTGGTGCCATCACTTCCCTAAGTCCCCACTGTGTACACTGCTGTCCACGTGGTGCAAATGAAAACGGGACTCATGGAACCAGCTGACCTTCTTCCACTGCAGCTAGGTCCAGTTCTGACTCTCAGATGCCCATTGTAGGTGCATTTCATGGTGGACAGGGTTCAGATCAGCTCAGGTATTTCCTGCTTCCCATTTCTCTTGCATCCAACAGGTTGACTACAACCACTGATTGTTCACATACCATATAATCTGCCCAGACCGTGGCATGTGCCTTTGTTAAGAGATCATCGACGTTGATTGCTTCACTTGTCTTGGTGTTTTGGCTCATCAGTGTATGTATATATAGATACAAATATATATAAAACCTCAAGAATTAATCATTAAGTAAGTTAATGGGTTTAACCCGGAACAGAATCTGCTCTATCAGAAGATTACTGAGCATATGGAGGAAGGCCTGAGATGGAGATCCAGAAGACTGCGCCCTCTCTGGGCTCAGGGCCGGGCTTCTCCGCTCATTAACATTCCCACGGTGCGGTGACTCAGACCATTTTGGTAATGGAGAGCTCTGGCCACCTGAAGATGAAAATGGCAATTTTTCAACCCCTACATTTTATATATAAATTATCCGAGGAGCACTCACAAAGTAGGGGGAGGCCAGGAACACCGCAAGGTCACTCTCAAATCTTTTGGACGTCTTGGATTGGAAGAGAGGTTTTAATGGGAGTGGTGAAAAGAGCAGGTTGAACGACATCAGACACGGGACAGGCGTATATCAGAGATGGGACCAGAGTATATCAGAGATGGGACCGCCGTATATCAGAGACGGGACAGGCGTATATCAGAGACGGGACAGCCGCATATCAGAGATGGGACAGGCGTATATCAGAGACGGGACAGGCGTATATCAGAGATGGGACAGGCGTACATCAGAGACGGGACAGCCGCATATCAGAGATGGGACAGCCGCATATCAGAGATGGGACAGGCGTATATCAGAGATGGGACAGGCGTATATCAGAGACGGGACAGGCGTATATCAGAGATGGGACAGGCGTACATCAGAGACGGGACAGCCGCATATCAGAGATGGGACAGGCGTATATCAGAGACGGGACAGGCGTATATCAGAGACGGGACAGGCGTATATCAGAGATGGGACCGCCGTATATCAGAGATGGGACAGGCGCACATCAGAGATATCTGTGTTTTTACCTATTGTAAGTGTACCAACCAAACCCAGGCACTACCCCCCCTTCCCTCCATCACACTTTAGACCGGTCACTCTAACCCAGAAGCTCTTCCCTCCATCACACTTTAGACCGGTCACTCTAACCCAGAAACTCTTCCCTCCATCACACTTTAGACCAGTCACTCTAACCCAGAAGCTCTTCCCTCCATCACACTTTAGACCGGTCACTCTAACCCAGAAGCTCTTCCCTCCATCACACTTTAGACCAGTCACTCTAACCCAGAAACTCTTCCCTCCATCACACTTTAGACCGGTCACTCTAACCCAGAAACTCTTCCCTCCATCACACTTTAGACCGGTCACTCTAACCCAGAAACTCTTCCCTCCATCACACTTTAGACCAGTCACTCTAACCCAGAAACTCTTCCCTCCATCACACTTTAAATTGGTCACTCTAACCCAGAAACTCTTCCCTCCATCACACTTTAGACCAGTCACTCTAACCCAGAAGCTCTTCCCTCCATCACACTTTAGACCGGTCACTCTAACCCAGAAGCTCTTCCCTCCATCACACTTTAGACCGGTCACTCTAACCCAGAAGCTCTTCCCTCCATCACACTTTAAATTGGTCACTCTAACCCAGAAACTCTTCCCTCCATCACACTTTAGACCAGTCACTCTAACCCAGTAGCTCCTTTATTCCCTCTATCCCTTCAAATACCCTTCCATCAACATTCCAAAGGGACCATCCTCTGGCCCACTGACCCTCCGCTAATCACATCACCACCAGACCATATGATTGGAGAGGTAATGGGAGACAGGGCCAATCGCACGAGGGAACGAAAGCAGGAGGGAAGGTCAGGCTTTGTGTTGGCTAATCTGAGTGTGAGTGAAGTCAAGGCGGGGCCAGATGGGATCAGACACATTACCAGCAGCCCTTATTACCACCTCTACTCTACCAGCAGCTCTTATTACCACCTCTACTCTACCAGCAGCCCTTATTACCACCTCTACTCTACCAGCAGCCCTTATTACCACCTCTACTCTACCAGCAGCCCTTATTACCACCTCTACTCTACCAGCAGCCCTTATTACCACCTCTACTCTACCAGCAGCCCTTATTACCACCTCTACTCTACCAGCAGCCCTTATTACCACCTCTACTCTACCAGCAGCCCTTATTACCACCTCTACTCTACCAGCAGCCCTTATTACCACCTCTACTCTACCAGCAGCCCTTATTACCACCTCTACTCTACCAGCAGCCCTTATTACCACCTCTACTCTACCAGCAGCCCTTATTACCACCTCTACTCTACCAGCAGCCCTTATTACCACCTCTACTCTACCAGCAGCCCTTATTACCACCTCTACTCTACCAGCAGCACTTATTACCACCTCTACTCTACCAGCAGCCCTTATTACCACCTCTACTCTACCAGCAGCCCTTATTACCACCTCTACTCTACCAGCAGCCCTTATTACCACCTCTACTCTACCAGCAGCCCTTATTACCACCTCTACTCTACCAGCAGCCCTTATTACCACCTCTACTCTACCAGCAGCCCTTATTACCACCTCTACTCTACCAGCAGCCCTTATTACCACCTCTACTCTACCAGCAGCACTTATTACCACCTCTACTCTACCAGCAGCCCTTATTACCACCTCTACTCTACCAGCAGCCCTTATTACCACCTCTACCAGCAGCCCTTATTACCACCTCTACTCTACCAGCAGCCCTTATTACCACCTCTACTCTACCAGCAGCCCTTATTACCACCTCTACTCTACCAGCAGCCCTTATTACCACCTCTACTCTACCAGCAGCCCTTATTACCACCTCTACTCTACCAGCAGCCCTTATTACCACCTCTACTCTACCAGCAGCCCTTATTACCACCTCTACTCTACCAGCAGCCCTTATTACCACCTCTACTCTACCAGCAGCCCTTATTACCACCTCTACTCTACCAGCAGCCCTTATTACCACCTCTACTCTACCAGCAGCCCTTATTACCACCTCTACTCTACCAGCAGCACTTATTACCACCTCTACTCTACCAGCAGCCCTTATTACCACCTCTACTCTACCAGCAGCACTTATTACCACCTCTACTCTACCAGCAGCCCTTATTACCACCTCTACTCTACCAGCAGCCCTTATTACCACCTCTACTCTACCAGCAGCCCTTATTACCACCTCTACTCTACCAGCAGCCCTTATTACCACCTCTACTCTACCAGCAGCCCTTATTACCACCTCTACTCTACCAGCAGCCCTTATTACCACCTCTACTCTACCAGCAGCCCTTATTACCACCTCTACTCTACCAGCAGCCCTTATTACCAGCCCTTATCTACCAGCAGCCCTTATTACCACCTCTACTCTACCAGCAGCCCTTATTACCACCTCTACTCTACCAGCAGCCCTTATTACCACCTCTACTCTACCAGCAGCCCTTATTACCACCTCTACTCTACCAGCAGCCCTTATTACCACCTCTACTCTACCAGCAGCCCTTATTACCACCTCTACTCTACCAGCAGCCCTTATTACCACCTCTACTCTACCAGCAGCCCTTATTACCACCTCTACTCTACCAGCAGCCCTTATTACCACCTCTACTCTACCAGCAGCCCTTATTACCACCTCTACTCTACCAGCAGCCCTTATTACCACCTCTACTCTACCAGCAGCCCTTATTACCACCTCTACTCTACCAGCAGCCCTTATTACCACCTCTACTCTACCAGCAGCCCTTATTACCACCTCTACTCTACCAGCAGCCCTTATTACCACCTCTACTCTACCAGCAGCCCTTATTACCACCTCTACTCTACCAGCAGCCCTTATTACCACCTCTACTCTACCAGCAGCCCTTATTACCACCTCTACTCTACCAGCAGCCCTTATTACCACCTCTACTCTACCAGCAGCCCTTATTACCACCTCTACTCTACCAGCAGCCCTTATTACCACCTCTACTCTACCAGCAGCCCTTATTACCACCTCTACTCTACCAGCAGCCCTTATTACCACCTCTACTCTACCAGCAGCCCTTATTACCACCTCTACTCTACCAGCAGCCCTTATTACCACCTCTACTCTACCAGCAGCCCTTATTACCACCTCTACTCTACCAGCAGCCCTTATTACCACCTCTACTCTACCAGCAGCCCTTATTACCACCTCTACTCTACCAGCAGCCCTTATTACCACCTCTACTCTACCAGCAGCCCTTATTACCACCTCTACTCTACCAGCAGCCCTTATTACCACCTCTACTCTACCAGCAGCCCTTATCTACCCAGCCCTTATTACCACCTCTACTCTACCAGCAGCCCTTATTACCACCTCTACTCTACCAGCAGCCCTTATTACCACCTCTACTCTACCAGCAGCCCTTATTACCACCTCTACTCTACCAGCAGCCCTTATTACCACCTCTACTCTACCAGCAGCCCTTATTACCACCTCTACTCTACCAGCAGCCCTTATTACCACCTCTACTCTACCAGCAGCCCTACTCTACCAGCAGCCCTTATTACCACCTCTACTCTACCAGCAGCCCTTATTACCACCTCTACTCTACCAGCAGCCCTTATTACCACCTCCACCAGCAGCCCTTATTACCACCTCTACTCTACCAGCAGCCCTTATTACCACCTCTACTCTACCAGCAGCCCTTATTACCACCTCTACTCTACCAGCAGCCCTTATTACCACCTCTACTCTACCAGCAGCCCTTATTACCACCTCTACTCTACCAGCAGCCCTTATTACCACCTCTACTCTACCAGCAGCCCTTATTACCACCTCTACTCTACCAGCAGCCCTTATTACCACCTCTACTCTACCAGCAGCCCTTATTACCACCTCTACTCTACCAGCAGCCCTTATTACCACCTCTACTCTACCAGCAGCCCTTATTACCACCTCTACTCTACCAGCAGCCCTTATTACCACCTCTACTCTACCAGCAGCCCTTATTACCACCTCTACTCTACCAGCAGCCCTTATTACCACCTCTACTCTACCAGCAGCCCTTATTACCACCTCTACTCTACCAGCAGCCCTTATTACCACCTCTACTCTACCAGCAGCCCTTATTACCACCTCTACTCTACCAGCAGCCCTTATTACCACCTCTACTCTACCAGCAGCCCTTATTACCACCTCTACTCTACCAGCAGCCCTTATTACCACCTCTACTCTACCAGCAGCCCTTATTACCACCTCTACTCTACCAGCAGCCCTTATTACCACCTCTACTCTACCAGCAGCCCTTATTACCACCTCTACTCTACCAGCAGCCCTTATTACCACCTCTACTCTACCAGCAGCCCTTATTACCACCTCTACTCTACCAGCAGCCCTTATTACCACCTCTACTCTACCAGCAGCCCTTATTACCACCTCTACTCTACCAGCAGCCCTTATTACCACCTCTACTCTACCAGCAGCCCTTATTACCACCTCTACTCTACCAGCAGCCCTTATTACCACCTCTACTCTACCAGCAGCCCTTATTACCACCTCTACTCTACCAGCAGCCCTTATTACCACCTCTACTCTACCAGCAGCCCTTATTACCACCTCTACTCTACCAGCAGCCCTTATTACCACCTCTACTCTACCAGCAGCCCTTATTACCACCTCTACTCTACCAGCAGCCCTTATTACCACCTCTACTCTACCAGCAGCCCTTATTACCACCTCTACTCTACCAGCAGCCCTTATTACCACCTCTACTCTACCAGCAGCCCTTATTACCACCTCTACTCTACCAGCAGCCCTTATTCTACCAGCAGCCCTTATTACCACCTCTACTCTACCAGCAGCCCTTATTACCACCTCTACTCTACCAGCAGCCCTTATTACCACCTCTACTCTACCAGCAGCCCTTATTACCACCTCTACTCTACCAGCAGCCCTTATTACCACCTCTACTCTACCAGCAGCCCTTATTACCACCTCACTCTACCAGCAGCCCTTATTACCACCTCTACTCTACCAGCAGCCCTTATTACCACCTCTACTCTACCAGCAGCCCTTATTACCACCTCTACTCTACCAGCAGCCCTTATTACCACCCACTCTACCAGCAGCCCTTATTACCACCTCTACTCTACCAGCAGCACTTATTACCACCTCTACTCTACCAGCAGCCCTTATTACCACCTCTACTCTACCAGCAGCACTTATTACCACCTCTACTCTACCAGCAGCCCTTATTACCACCTCTACTCTACCAGCAGCCCTTATTACCACCTCTACTCTACCAGCAGCCCTTATTACCACCTCTACTCTACCAGCAGCCCTTATTACCACCTCTACTCTACCAGCAGCCCTTATTACCACCTCTACTCTACCAGCAGCACTTATTACCACCTCTACTCTACCAGCAGCCCTTATTACCACCTCTACTCTACCAGCAGCCCTTATTACCACCTCTACTCTACCAGCAGCCCTTATTACCACCTCTACTCTACCAGCAGCCCTTATTACCACCTCTACTCTACCAGCAGCCCTTATTACCACCTCTACTCTACCAGCAGCCCTTATTACCACCTCTACTCTACCAGCAGCCCTTATTACCACCTCTACTCTACCAGCAGCCCTTATTACCACCTCTACTCTACCAGCAGCCCTTATTACCACCTCTACTCTACCAGCAGCCCTTATTACCACCTCTACTCTACCAGCAGCCCTTATTACCACCTCTACTCTACCAGCAGCACTTTTTGCTACCTCTACTCTACCAGCACTCCTCTTCTACCAATCACCTTCTCTACCAGTCACCATCTCTACCAGTCACCTGCTGTACCAGTCACCTCCAGATACAGAAATAATGACCTATGACCTAAGCCTCTCACTATTACAGAAAAACATTATGCTTTCATACCACCACACCAAGTTAGTGAACCTGAGACTACAACCTCCACACGTTACACGTTCCCGAAGAAAACCCTTCAGAGAAAAACCAAGCAAATGTCCCGCATTTGAACCCGCAGTTGCTTTGATTTCACACGTTGCTGCTGAAGAATCTGCTGAGGATGACAAACTCAGGTCACCTCCCACAAGCAGTATACCTCATCAAACCCATGGCTAGCCAAAGCCTTAGCTGCTAATTACAGCATCTTGAGTAATCCCTTCCATCTTTCCTAAGAGTCTAATGTAGCCAGAGGCTTTTACGAGGCCACGGTTTGCTCTGATAGTGACTCACGGAGCTAACCAATGCTAAGCTATACTCCCTCCCCACTTAGACGCTTAACCTCTTGACCTCTTAAACTGACGACTTTTTCCTGGAACATCTTTTTCCGGTTCCCGTTGTGGTGTCTGTAAAAAAATATGCCAAGCTTGTCAAGTTGGGCGAACTTCCCCACAATGTTGCAGACTGGCATACATAACAAAATCTGTACAACCCGGTCTGAAGTGGCTAACCTATCTTATTTCGGTCAATACAGGGCTTAGAAGCGCTTCTTTTAAATGGTCTTGCACCGACTTCAAATTCGGTGACGGAATACAAGAAGGCTTGAGTGCCTTGATGACGCATCACCTACATGTGGCAAGAGAGTTCTTCAGACGCAACGTCGCATTACGAACGTTACCACTGGGATTTGGAAGACAGGCCTCTGCGGGGGAAGGACAATCCCATTACTGTACTCTATCTGACGACACTAATCGGATACGGATGGTAGCCTGGCACCGGTGAGTGAGGCAGTATTAGAGTGGCCAACGCCGGGCTCGTCTGACGGGGTTTCGGGGAGTAGCTCGCCGGCGCGGATCTGCCCCCACGCTGTCTGCCTGGTCTTCGGGCCGGGCTGAGAGACCTAGGTGGCCACTCTTGTCAGATCGGACGGATCAGAAGTAGCAGGAGAGTTCTGTCGAAGACCCGGCCAACAGTCACAGATCCCACTCCTCCACATTGGTTCCACGTGGCTGAAAAAAGGTGAATGCCACTAGTTGGATTGCGGATTATAGACCCGCGTGAGAACCTGGCAGGCCCCTGTGGAAATGGCGAGAATGTGTGTGTGTGTGTGTGTGTGTAAGCGTGTGTGTGTGTGAGCGTACGGGCGGGAGAGCGTGTGAAAGCGTGGACGACATCATCTCAACTCGGTAGGTGGGACACTTTGGTTCTGCCGGTCCGGCCGCATGTGCCTTGCTTTCCATCGGGCTTCCTCCACAGCACTAAGAGCATTGATCTCTCCCGGTGTTCCCCCCTCCCTCGCGCTCTTTTCCCATACATATTGATCGGCGGATGAGGATGGCTGGAGGTTGCTCCTCTCCCCTCGTCCTCCAGCCCCGCGTCCATGAGCAGAAGTGAATGCCTGGTATGTTCACAAGGTGTTATTGATTGCTCTATCAGGGCTACATGGTGACAGGGGACGTTTCTCAGCCGTTCCTCCTGCATTGGCCCTCATCCCCTCCCCTGCCTCTAAACCCTCCCCTCCATCTCGGCCTCCTTTCCGCTGCCCCTCCGTCCATACCGCCATCGCTTCATAACACCTCCCGTCATCCTCTGCTCCAAATCGACCTCATCCCTCTGTCCTTCTCTCGCCCCTCCTTCGCCCCTCCTTCGTCCCTCCCTACGTGCATCCTGGCAGCCGGCTCTTTTAATATCTATCTTAAGGGTTGACAATCTTTCGGGGCAATTAAAGCAATCGATAAAGGCCTGAGAGGAGCCTCTTATCCACAGTAATAGCTCTCACTGAATAATAAATAACACTCTGGCCCAAATGACCGCAGAGCCCGGCTCACAGCTGCAGCACACACACGGCTCTGGGTGAGGAGACAACTACACCCACAGTTACCAGCTTTTAGGAATCATCCAGTCCAGTCCTCCAGGTAGAAAAAAAGTAGAAAGATCGCTCCAGCCAAAGCTGGAAAACCTTTGTCACGTTTGATTTCCCTTTCGTGTGAATGACTTGGCGTCATGTCGAAATAGAGGAGAATTTCATAACAACGTATTTAATTTAAAACGTGTTATTTTGAAAGTTATCTTCCAAATCCCACATCCGCCGGTCCAGAACTAGTACCCGGAGATCCTGGCGACATTTGTTTTGCCTCAGGTTCTCCTCCACGCTCTGAGACGAATTCCGGAGGCGTGGCCTCGTCCGCTCCATTAACAAGTGGAGGAATCGGGACCAAAATAAACCGCAGTCTCAAATGAGGGGAGGAAAAGGTGGCGAGGCGAAGGGGCTCTAATTTCAGACTGCTGTCTTATTATCCAGCCCGGGTGGACGTGAGGTTAATGACAGTGTATTGACTGACGGTCCTGAGTGGTTCCACACACCCGCACACACACACACTCACACACACACACACACACACACACACTTCTACACGCTGCTAACACACATACAGTAAAAGCACTCCGACGTGCTAAACATATTGTCAATCGTCAACTAACCAACATTCAGCCCCAGATGTCCCTTTGGCAAGTGTTCCCGTAAACCCAGTGAAGGTAGTATGGGAAAATGTGCTGAGCAAATAAAATTTAAATGGACCGCTGAGACAGACCAGGGCCCGGGTGACATGGGTCCTTCCTACCCTTTTCCTGCCGCTGCCAAGGGAGACGACCTGACTTCCATGCTCTCCGTCTCCGCTCAGCTGTTTCTCTCTCACAACACAAGTCCCTGATCTGCTCCAGTCCAGTCAGGATGGCTGCCAGCCCAGGGCTGGCTATCAAATCTACTGAGAGTGCGGCGCATGTGGTAGCCAACTAGAGCTCAACTCAGTGTGGTGGACGGTGTTCCCTTCCAAGGTTTGGGTTTGTTGTTGTTCTCCAAGCCAAGCCTGAATCCGGAGCGACACGAATTCTCCCAAACCCCCCCCCACACACACACACACACATTTTTGGCTCTCGAGGCCAGTGTGAACAGTGTTGCTCGAGTGAAAACGAAAACAAATCGGTGACTGGGGCCTTTCTGCTGCCCTGGGGAAAAACGTGGTGGCTGTGTGAAGTCTCCACGTGAGGGATGTTCTCCGATCGCAGCAACGACATCCGTCTGACAAATCCGGGGTTAGCCAATTTAGTTTAACCTCATCCCTTCCGGCTAAGTGAGGGGGAGCAACCTGTTACCCCGACACACACACACACACACACACAAACACACAAATACACACACACACAGCCGCTACAACTCCTTCCCTCTGATTGCAGTTTAACCCGGATCCACCTCACAGCAGGTTGCCCTGACCCCTTGTGCAAACCCACCGACACCCCGGTGACCTTTGCCCTTTAAACGTGACTGCAGCAGTAAAACAGGAAAACACTTTCCCTTTAAGGCACCTATCAGTAGCACCACAGGCAGGCTGGCGGGACCGGATTTCCCTCAGGTTAGGGTTCAAATCCCCCCCACGCCTCTCCCCACACCCCTCCACCACAAACATCATCCACTATGCCGCGTTGCCTTATTGTAACCAATTTCCAAATGGTGCAGGAACCCAAACGACCACATATAACAGCTGACATTCCCCGGCCTGATCACTCCGACCTGGGGGACCAGGCTGGTCGACATGGGGCCAGACGAGAGGTCCTCCAGTAGACGATGGGAAGAGGGAGCGAGGCACCCAATGGCCCATCAGAGAGGAGATAAGAGCAGACGCAGGAGGAGGGCTAGAGGAGAAACAGAGGTTGGAACTGGATGGGAGGACGGTGGTCCACGGTGCATTAAGGGAGTTTGAACTGACAGAGACAGGCAAGGCCCCCGTTAAACGCATAAAACGAATGTTAGCTCATCCGACATCCGATCCTGACGACCGAGAAATACTCCTTATGTCAGCCAACGGCGGGCTGCCTTCTGCAGAGGCACTGCTGCCTGGGCTCTTTGTCGCTGGTTAAGCCCCGGGGAAGGAAAATATGTTAATTTCTTACTAAATAACAACTGTGAGTGGTTTCCAATGAGTCCTATTCAAAGGTAGTACAGTATTTTAAGAGCTATTGGGGTCAGGACACCGCAAAAAAACACGAGGCAGTTTTTGATCAATTAAAATGAATACTTTTAAAAACATTCCTGGAACAGTGTGAACTGGCTCTAACCCCTGGTCATGTAATCTCCATACGGACATACAGTATGCCATGGGTATTTATACTGTACACTAAGAGTTTATAAAAAAACTTTTTTAGGCCTGCTTATTTACATTCTGTTGACAGAGTGTTTAACTTCATGGCCATTTCTTGGTGCACTGTGATATCAGGATGTCCCTGGAGCCGGTGGGGAAGGTGGGACGGACTTTGTCCGACACAAAGACGCGCTGCTTTATCTGGTCTGGAAACTAACCAGATGCGGGTGGCGGAAACCAGTAAATCTCCTGTTTACTTTTTTAGCGACTTCGGCTGATTGTGGCTGAACCAGGGCCAGGGGCCCTAGGCCCAAATTGGACACAGGGAAAGAGGAGAGCGTTCCAGGGCCTTGGTCCCAGGATAACAGCCCGGCCTCCATCCATCCAACTACCCAACCAGACAAACATCTATCCATCCCTATTTTTGGAGGATCCTGTCAGCAAGAAACAGACCCAAACCACCGCTAATAAGAGCTAACAAAAACAACGGACTCCCAAGTGGTAACCGGGAAAGGGGTCAAAGGTCCCCGTTTAAGATGTGGATTTTAAGACGTCCCCGCGTCTGAATGGGAGACAATGGGAGTGGAAATAAGGGTCTGCTGCTTTTTTTTTTCCCCTCCATATCTTTCTATTCCCCCCCCCTCCCCGGCTTCAAAAGCGAGAGCACGGAGCGTAGGCCTCCCAGGAAGAGGGGTCCAGCAGGAGGGCCGGGGCTGTGGAGCCAGGGGAGGAGGTGGGGCGGTTCGGCTGTGATCTGCTTCCTGTGTGGCTGTGCTGTCAGACTGTGGCGGATCCTTACATCTTCCCCCGGCTGTGCCCTCGTGCCCCTCACGCCCAACACACCCCGCTCCCTCCCCGAAAGCCCCACAAAGCTGTGTGTTCTTCCCGTCTGCTCCAGCCCGCCCGCCCGCCCGCCCGACCTCCCAATCCCACCCCCTTCCCTCATGTCTCGGTAGGCCCAGAGGAGCCCTCCTACGTTAGGAGGCGAGGAGGAGAAAAGGCCCGGCGGCTAGACGTCTGCGAGTGTTGCTCCGGCGGAGTTGGACGACTGCATCTTTCCCACCACGTTCCCACCGCGTTCCCACAAAGCCGGCATTATGTTGCCGTGTTTACCCTCGCTTTCTCTTCCTACAGCGTTTGAGATTAGCAAGAGATTAAAGCGTAATGCTACAGATTTGCAGGCAGCACTGAGCACTGGCAGTGGTTAGACTACTCAGGGCTAATCGGAGTTTGTTCCATTCAGAGTTCAAGTTCGGTCTGTGGTGGACTGATTGACAGATAGCGGGATCTGTGTGTACAGACAGGGGTCAGGAATGGGACCAAAGCTGGATAGAGTATTTAGTCAGAGAAAGAAAGCTGGCCTGGACAAGTAGGATTCTGACATACCGACCAGCTTCGTAATTGACCCAGCACCAGATCAAGAGGAGGAGCCAAAATAATGAAACTCCGCACTTAGGCTGACATCATCCTTCCATGGATGATGTTCACATGAGTAGCAAACTTTTCCAGGCAGGGATAAGCTCGAAATGTAGTGAACTTTTCCAGGCCAAGATAAGCATGAAATGTGTGAAGAGTTTTTTTATTTCCCCATGATGCACATGATGTAAAGAGTAGGGGTGGGAACTGTGCCTGGCCAGAGGGACACCAGAACATGCTAGAACATTCTGGTGCAGGCGGAAGCTGAGGGAGGAAGCAAAGGGAAGTCCTTATTCTGCGTGTCGACTTTTTCTTGTCCGAGAAGAGGGGCGCCGAATGAGTGCTTCGGTAATTGCAGGCCTACGCCGAGGAGCATCGGAGTCGGGAATGGGGGACAGGAGGGACCGGCGGGTTGAATGGGGGGCCTCTCTGGGCCACTTGTGCCGCTGACTCCGGGCCGATTGTGGCGCCGGGAAACGGGCACAAAGGAACAGGAGGAGTCCACTTAAGCCTGGCAGGGGGGCAGTCACTCTGAGCGGGAGACCACAACCGCTCTCATTTATCTGTTTTACCGTTTCATTAAGGAACGCCACGACTCTCGGGACGCAACTCTCGCCGCCGCCCTTTGTCTTACTAATCCCCGCGATCAAACGTGCGCCGCGAAAGGCCGCGCTCGTCGGAGGGAGCCGGGCACGTTGGCTGGAGTATCTCCGTCCAAATAAACTACCTCCCAGCAAACGCCGCCGCCGGCATCAAAGACAAACAGAAGAAGAAAGACTTCAACAAACGTCCGGATTTCAGACGGGCTTCCAGAATATCGTTTTTTTATAATAAGTGTGAGGGGGGAGGGGGGAAGGGGGGCATTCTTTCTGTCTGACTGGAAAGCGAGTGAAAGAGCCCAGCGCGACTTATGACTGCTGGAAGCTTAAGAGTTGTTATCCTAGCAACTAGAGATAAAACTGTCTTCTTCTGGTCTGTGGGAGACAAGAGGCTGGGCTGTCTTAGGGAGCAGATCCTGGTGCAGAGGTTCCCCAGCTCCCTGCCTGCTGTGGCCCGGGGCTCTTGTTCAGATAAAGACTCTTTATTGCATCAGTTGATGGGGGGAAACCGACCGAGGCCATCCAAAGAGTTCCACAAGGTCACACCTCGGAGGAGACGGGGCTTTTTTCCCTCTTCCTAAACGCTTTAACTATGTATTTTGGGGGTTTTGGTGGAGTGTTCTTCTCCCCACTGCGTGTTTCCAGCGTTCTGCGTTTGTTTTTGGAGATAAAAAGGCAAAAGGCGAAAGGGCCAGTTGAAATTCGGGTGCAGATTTGAAAAAAAGTGAATTGCATTGTACAGATTTGGTGGGCAGATACAGTATGCAGAATGTGTAGTGAATATGTAATCGTTTGTGCGACAGCTTGGGCGTTTTGGAGCTTGTTGAACAGATAGTGGGAGCGCAACGCTCCACTGATAACCGACCCCCCGTCGCTTGTCTGTTTTCTCACAGTATTTCTCACAGTAATCCCTCGGATATGCTGGAAAAACCTCATCTCAGTATGCACGACATACACAACACACTCATCGCGCGCGCACGATGAGCGTGTAATCCAGCCATGTAACGCCCCTGTAACACCCACACTACAGCCAAGTGTGACTGGCCCTTGATTTAGCCTGTCACACTGATCGGGGCTGGCCCTTGATTTAGCCTGTCACACTGATCGGGGCTGGCCCTTGATTTAGCCTGTCACACTGATCGGGGCTGGCCCTTGATTTAGCCTGTCACACTGATCAGGGCTGGCCCTTGATTTAGCCTGTCACACTGATCAGGGCTGGCCCTTGATTTAGCCTGTCACACTGATCAGGGCTGGCCCTTGATTTAGCCTGTCACACTGATCAGGGCTGGCCCTTGATTTAGCCTGTCACACTGATCAGGGCTGGCCCTTGATTTAGCCTGTCACACTGATCAGGGCTGGCCCTTGATTTAGCCTGTCACACTGATCAGGCCTGGCACAGTGAATCCAAGGTAAGGCATCTAGAGGAAATGGCAGTGGCCCTGCTCCTTGCCTTCTCATAATGGAAGTCGTGTATTAGCCCTGACAGTATCATTTATGGGCTAGAGGCCGGGACGGTTGTTCGGGATGCTATCGTTTAAATGCAATATGGAGCGGAATAATTTATGAGGCCCGATCGCAAACCCTGTTGACCGTCACAATGCTGCACTGTGAAGGGCGGAGACAGACTCTGAGAGTTCAACGCCTGTAAGTGTGTGTGTGTGTGTCTGGTGTTAGTAAAAGAGACAGAAAGTGTTTTAAACACAAGTGATCACAGAGTTTAAAACACAAGTGAACACAGAGTTTAAAACACAAGTGAACACAAGAGTTTAAAACACAAGTGAACACAGAGTTTAAAACACAAGTGAACACAGAGTTTAAAACACAGAGTTTAAAACACAAGTGAACACAGAGTTTAAAACACAGAGTTTAAAACACAAGTGAACACAGAGTTTAAAACACAAGTGAACACAAGAGTTTAAAACACAAGTGATCACAGAGTTTAAAACACAAGTGAACACAGAGTTTAAAACACAAGTGAACACAAGAGTTTAAAACACAAGTGAACACAGAGTTTAAAACACAAGTGAACACAGAGTTTAAAACACAGAGTTTAAAACACAAGTGAACACAGAGTTTAAAACACAAGTGAACACAAGAGTTTAAAACACAAGTGATCACAGAGTTTAAAACACAAGTGAACACAGAGTTTAAAACACAAGTGAACACAAGAGTTTAAAACACAAGTGAACACAGAGTTTAAAACACAAGTGAACACAGAGTTTAAAACACAGAGTTTAAAACACAAGTGAACACAGAGTTTAAAACACAAGTGAACACAAGAGTTTAAAACACAAGTGATCACAGAGTTTAAAACACAAGTGAACACAGAGTTTAAAACACAAGTGAACACAAGAGTTTAAAACACAAGTGAACACAGAGTTTAAAACACAAGTGAACACAGAGTTTAAAACACAGAGTTTAAAACACAAGTGAACACAAGAGTTTAAAACACAAGTGATCACAGAGTTTAAAACACAAGTGAACACAGAGTTTAAAACACAAGTGAACACAAGAGTTTAAAACACAAGTGAACACAGAGTTTAAAACACAAGTGAACACAGAGTTTAAAACACAGAGTTTAAAACCCAAGTGAACACAGAGTTTAAAACACAGAGTTTAAAACAAGAGTTTAAAAACACAGAGTTTAAAAAAAGTGAACACAGAGTTTAAAACACAAGTGAACACAGAGTTTAAAACACAAGTGAACACAGAGTTTAAAACACAAGTGAACACAGAGTTTAAAACACAAGTGAACACAGAGTTTAAAACACAAGTGAACACAGAGTTTAAAACACAAGTGAACACAGAGTTTAAAACACAAGTGAACACAGAGTTTAAAACACAAGTGAACACAGAGTTTAAAACACAAGTGAACACAAGAGTTTAAAACACAAGTGAACACAGAGTTTAAAACACAAGTGAACACAGAGTTTAAAACACAGAGTTTGAACACAGAGTTTAAAACACAAGTGAACACAGAGTTTAAAACACAAGTGAACACAGAGTTTAAAACACAAGTGAACACAGAGTTTAAAAACAAGTGAACACAGAGTTTAAAACACAAGTGAACACAGAGTTTAAAACACAAGTGAACACAGAGTTTAAAACACAAGTGAACACAGAGTTTAAAACACAAGTGAACACAGAGTTTAAAACACAAGTGAACACAGAGTTTAAAACACAAGTGAACACAGAGTTTAAAACACAAGTGAACACAGAGTTTAAAACACAAGTGAACACAGAGTTTAAAACACAAGTGAACACAAGAGTTTAAAACACAAGTGAACACAGAGTTTAAAACACAAGTGAACACAGAGTTTAAAACACAAGTGAACACAGAGTTTAAAACACAAGTGAACACAGAGTTTAAAACACAAGTGAACACAGAGTTTAAAACACAAGTGAACACAGAGTTTAAAACACAAGTGAACACAGAGTTTAAAACACAAGTGAACACAGAGTTTAAAACAGAGTTTAAAACACAAGTGAACACAGAGTTTAAAACACAAGTGAACACAGAGTTTAAAACACAAGTGAACACAGAGTTTAAAACACAAGTGAACACAGAGTTTAAAACACAAGTGAACACAGAGTTTAAAACACAAGTGAACACAGAGTTTAAAACACAAGTGAACACAGAGTTTAAAACACAAGTGAACACAGAGTTTAGTGAACACAGAGTTTAAAACACAAGTGAACACAGAGTTTAAAACACAAGTGAACACAGAGTTTAAAACACAAGTGAACACAGAGTTTAAAACAAGTGAACACAGAGTTTAAAACACAAGTGAACACAGAGTTTAAAACACAAGTGAACACAGAGTTTAAAACACAAGTGAACACAGAGTTTAAAACACAAGTGAACACAGAGTTTAAAACACAAGTGAACACAGAGTTTAAAACACAAGTGAACACAGAGTTTAAAACACAAGTGAACACAGAGAACACAGAGTTTAAAACACAAGTGAACACAGAGTTTAAAACACAAGTGAACACAGAGTTTAAAACACAAGTGAACACAGAGTTTAAAACACAAGTGAACACAGAGTTTAAAACACAAGTGAACACAGAGTTTAAAACACAAGTGAACACAGAGTTTAAAACACAAGTGAACACAGAGTTTAAAACACAAGTGAACACAGAGTTTAAAACACAAGTGAACACAGAGTTTAAAACACAAGTGAACACAGAGTTTAAAACACAAGTGAACACAGAGTTTAAAACACAAGTGAACACAGAGTTTAAAACACAAGTGAACACAGAGTTTAAAACACAAGTGAACACAGAGTTTAAAACACAAGTGAACACAGAGTTTAAAACACAAGTGAACACAGAGTTTAAAACACAAGTGAACACAGAGTTTAAAACACAGAGTGAACACAGAGTTTAAAACACAAGTGAACACAGAGTTTAAAACACAAGTGAACACAGAGTTTAAAACACAAGTGAACACAGAGTTTAAAACACAAGTGAACACAGAGTTTAAAACACAGAGTGAACACAGAGTTTAAAACACAAGAACACAGAGTTTAAAACACAAGTGAACACAGAGTTTAAAACACAAGTGAACACAGAGTTTAAAACACAAGTGAACACAAGTGATCACAGAGTTTAAAACACAAGTGAACACAGAGTTTAAAACACAAGTGAACACAAGAGTTTAAAACACAAGTGAACACAGAGTTTAAAACACAAGTGAACACAGAGTTTAAAACACAAGTGAACACAGAGTTTAAAACACAAGTGAACACAGAGTTTAAAACACAAGTGAACACAGAGTTTAAAACACAAGTGAACACAGAACACACAAGAGTTTAAAACACAAGTGAACACAGAGTTTAAAACACAAGTGAACACAGAGTTTAAAACACAGAGTTTAAAACACAAGTGAACACAAGAGTTTAAAACACAAGTGATCACAGAGTTTAAAACACAAGTGAACACAGAGTTTAAAACACAAGTGAACACAAGAGTTTAAAACACAAGTGAACACAGAGTTTAAAACACAAGTGAACACAGAGTTTAAAACACAGAGTTTAAAACCCAAGTGAACACAGAGTTTAAAACACAGAGTTTAAAACCCAAGTGAACACAGAGTTTAAAACACAGAGTTTAAAACCCAAGTGAACACAGAGTTTAAAACACAGAGTTTAAAACACAAGTGAACACAGAGTTTAAAACACAAGTGAACACAGAGTTTAAAACACAAGTGAACACAAGAGTTTAAAACACAAGTGAACACAGAGTTTAAAACACAAGTGAACACAGAGTTTAAAACACAAGTGAACACAAGAGTTTAAAACACAAGTGAACACAGAGTTTAAAACACAAGTGAACACAAGAGTTTAAAACACAAGTGAACACAAGAGTTTAAAACACAAGTGAACACAGAGTTTAAAACACAAGTGAACACAAGAGTTTAAAACACAAGTGAACACAGAGTTTAAAACACAAGTGAACACAGAGTTTAAAACACAAGTGAACACAAGAGTTTAAAACACAAGTGAACACAAGAGTTTAAAACACAAGTGAACACAGAGTTTAAAACACAAGTGAACACAGAGTTTAAAACACAAGTGAACACAGAGTTTAAAACACAAGTGAACACAGAGTTTAAAACACAAGTGAACACAGAGTTTAAAACACAAGTGAACACAGAGTTTAAAACACAAGTGAACACAGAGTTTAAAACACAAGTGAACACAGAGTTTAAAACACAAGTGAACACAGAGTTTAAAACACAAGTGAACACAGAGTTTAAAACACAAGTCACCCCACTGTATTGGGCCCTAGCATCTGTCTATATGCTCAGTCACACTACAGCAGTCTGCTGAGTCGGCTTCACTCTTCCTCCCATCTAAGTCCCTGTATTCATTCTCTCTCTTCCTCCCTCTTTAACTCTCGCTCTCCCGCGCTCCTTCCCTCCAACTCCCAGTGTTAGTCTATGCGGTTGTAGAGGAAGACATGAGGATGTTTGGATGAGAATAGGACGGGATGAGAAGAGGTTTGGATGAGAATATAACGGGATGAGAGAACGTTTGGATGAGAATATGACGGCCTGAGGGGATGAGAGAGCGTTTGGATGAGAATATAACGGGATGAGAGAACGTTTGGATGAGAATGTGACGGGATGAGAGAGCGTTTAGATGAGAATATGACGGCCTGAGGGGATGAGAGAGCGTTTGGATGAGAATGTGACGGGATGAGAGCGCATTCGGTTGGAAATATGACTGGATGAAAGGGCGTTTGGATGAGAGGACAAGACTGCCTGGGAGCTGGAAAGTCCCACAGAGCGGGAATATTATCAGGCAGATGTGGATTACCGCAGTATTCACACCCCCTCGTCTCCTAACACCTATGGGAATGAATGAATGCAACCCAGCTGCTTCGCTCACAACAATAGGAAGGTCAATCACTAAAGGTTACCGGATACCGTCTGAAGGTTTACATTTGTGGAGAGGTAACAGACAAAAGACAGTTGCACACACAGTGCTGGCAGTCAGTGGAAAACGTGTGATGGCCCGGACATTCTAGCCTGTGAGTTAGTTCCTTTAGACTGCCCTCCTACACTGTAGCCCCCTACACTGGAGCCCCCTACACTGGAGCCCTCCTACACTGTAGCCCCCTACACTGTAGCCCCCTACACTGGAGCCCCCCCTACACTAGAGCCCCCTACACTGGAGCACTGGAGCCTCCTACACTGGAGCCCCCTACACACTGGAGCCCCTACACTGGAGCCTCCTACACTGGAGCCCCCTACACTGGAGCCCTCCTACACTGGAGCCCCTACACTGGGGCCCCCTACACTGGAGCCCTCCTACACTGGAGCCTCCTACACTGGAGCCCTCCTACACTGGAGCCCCCTACACTGGAGCCCTCCCACTGGAGCCCCCTACACTGGAGCCTCCTACACTGGAGCCCTCCTACACTGGAGCCTCCTACACTGGAGCCCCCTACACTGGAGCCCTCCTACACTGGAGCCCTCCTACCTGGAGCCCCCTACACTGGAGGAGCCCTCCTACACTGGAGCCTCCTACACTGGAGCCCTCCTACACTGGAGCCTCCTACACTGGAGCCCCCTACACTGGAGCCCTCCACACTGGAGCCCCCTACACTGGAGCCCTCCTACACTGGAGCCCTCCTACACTGGAGCCCCTACACTGGAGCCCCCTACACTGGAGCCCTCCTACACTGGAGCCCCCTACACTGGAGCCCTGGAGCCCCCTACCTGGAGCCCCCTACACTGAGCCCCTACACTGGAGCCCCCTACACTGGAGCCTCCTACACCCCCTACACTGGAGCCCTCCTACACTGGAGCCCTCCTACACTGGAGCCCCCTACACTGGAGCCCCTACACTGGAGCCCCCTACACTGGAGCCCCCTACACTGGAGCCCCCTACACTGGAGCCCCCCCTACACTGGAGCCCTCCTACACTGGAGCCCTCCTACACTGGAGCCCTCCTACACTGGAGCCTCCTACACTGGAGCCCTCCTACACTGGAGCCCCCTACACTGGAGCCCTCCTACACTGGAGCCCCCTACACTGGAGCCCTCCTACACTGGAGCCCCAGTCCAATTTTATGTAGGAGAATAGCAGCAGAAGCTGTGGATGGAGGAATGTATCCACGCCACAGACCTGCTGACAGACAGGCAGACAAACAGGCGGACAGACAGGCATGCAGGCAGGCTGACACTAATCACTTTAGGAGGAGCAGCGTGTGTGTGTGTGTGTGTGTGTGTGTGTGTGTGTGTGTGTGTGTGTGTGTAAGGGTGTAAGTGTGAGGAGACTTGTCACGTATATGACTCATAAGTTTCACAGTTCAGCAGGGCTCTCTGCACAGCACGGTCTGGTCCTGTTTTATCCCCAAACTGTTGGTCTCTCTCATTTCACACAGCAGCCGCTGTTAGGCTCCTCACACACACACACACACACACACACACACACACACACACACAGGCAGCATACACAATCTTCTGACCCCATTCCATAGAAACACACAGACGCAGCTGCACGTTTACAGCAGCAAACACAAACCGCACGGCAACGAAGTCTTGAACAGGGATCCTTTAACAACCAGAAAAGCTTTACGGTGTTTTGTTTGACGTACAAATACACGACAATCCTCACAGGGCTCCGAATCCATATGACTCCAATAAGAAGAGCCGGCGTCTCTAGAAAGACCAGGCCAGTGTCGATTCCCTAACAGAAGCATTCGGGAGAGTACGGTGGCCCAGAGGGGAACAAAAGGGGGAGCCACTGGAACGTACCTCACTAAATAGGGAATCGGCAGCTGTCCGGGAGGAGAACACGGGCGGTTCCTCGAGCGTTCGTCGCCTGGTAATAAATGCCTGTGGGAGCGGAATGTGGTCCGGGGGAGTCGGAAAGATGTGACAGGGAATGATAAAGTGAGGAGTCCTTATCAAAGGCTTTCACGGAGAATCTGTATTGTCGTTTAATGAAGGTGTGTGCGTTTGTGTGTGTGTGTTTGTTGCCGCTCAGCTGCACGGCTCAACCAAAGGACCCAGAGAGAACACAGCAAACACACACAGATAAGGAGAAATGCAGCTGGTCGGACTTGGCACAGTGTACCCTGGTGAGACACGACCAGCTCCGGCCGCGGTGTTAAACACACTTCATTTTCCAAACACATTAGAGGCCCAACACACACACGTACGACATTCGTTCCCATCACATTTCAAACGTTCAAGCAAAGCGATCGAATTACCGGCAGCCCTTTTCGCTGTGTGGCGAGCGACCTCTACCCCTAACCCCGATATCTGATTGGTTTGCCGCTCGGAGAGGAGAGTAACCCCGTCGTCTGATTGGTTTACAGCTCAGAGCTGACCGCTGATTGGTTTTACGGCTCAGTGAGTTGAGTGTTTTAAGGCCACTGTAATAAGCTACAGTACAGTACGAAAACAGGCAAACGAGAGTGGGACAATTAAATGTCTACAGCAGGCAGATGTTCAAATCAAATAGTATAATCTCCCCCCCCCACCCCCACACACTCCCCCACACTGCCAAACTCTTCACTGATTAGGGCACTTATGGAGCGAACTGGAGACCGCGTGGCTTTATTTCAACTCGGCGGGGCTTCGGAGATCGCAATCAGTTTTGTTTCATTTCCAATAAATTGAAACAAATCAAAATGTAATCCTTGTAATCAACTAATCCCCGGGTCGCCTTCATCCATCATATATGCAGGATGAGCTCACGGTGCTCGTATTCAGACCTGCTGATGCATAGGAGGACGGATGAAACATCATGTGAATGTGTGGCATAGAAAGGTCAGTGTATTTTCTAGTGTGTGTGTGTGTGTGTGTGTGTGTGTGTGTGTGTGTGTGTGTGTGTGTGTGTGTGTGTGTGTGTGTGTGTGTGTGTGTGTGTGTGTGTGCGTGCGTGGTGTGTGTGTGTGTGTGTGTGTGTGTGTGTGTGTGTGTGTGTGCGTGCGTGTGTGTGTGTGTCTGTGGCGTGTTTGAAATGTCAGCAGCTGAGAAACTTCTGTCGTTAACATCATGACATTAACAAGATATTTTAGTGTGGAACGTTAATAAAGGCAGGTAAAAGAAAGAGAGAGGGAAAAAGAGAGGACAAACTGAGCGAGCCACGCCCCTTAGAGTAGGGCGAGCCACGCCCCTTAGAGTAGGGCGAGCCACGCCCCTTAGAGTAGGGCAAGCCACGCCCCTTAGAGTAAAGTCATGTAAGGGATGTGATCACAGCCTAATAACACCACAGTATTGTGATGCACGTGCTGCCATTTGGGTTCTGATTTAGACGTCCACTGTGATGGGCAGAACCACTGCCTGGGATAAGAACAAGCAACCTTTCACCATGTATGTAATGTGTCGTGTGTGTGGTGAAGTCGTATATGGTGTGTGTGTGTAGTGATGTAGTACATGGTGTGTGTGTGTGTGTGTTGTGTGTAGTGATGTAGTATATGGTGAGTGTATGTGTTGTGTGTAGTGACATCGTATATGATGTGTGTGTGTGTGTGTGTGTTGTGTGTAGTGACGTCATATATGGTGTGTGTGTAGTGATGTAGTACATGGTGTGTGTGTGTGTGTTGTGTGTAGTGATGTAGTATATGGTGAGTGTATGTGTTGTGTGTAGTGACATCGTATATGATGTGTGTGTGTGTGTTGTGTGTAGTGACGTCATATATTGTCTGTGTGTGTGTTGTGTGTAGTGACATCATATATGGTGTGTGTGCGTGTGTTGTAGGACCCCTTTCACCCTTCAATAAGACCAGGAGACAATAAACTGAGGGCGAGGAGGACTGGAGCAGGAATAGGAGCCCCCCCCTCCCAAAAAAACGCACTTCCACAGAACAACAAACAGGAGAGGGGGGTGGGGTTAATTAATATGCAGATTAGGGGGAGGAGCCTGGCAGCAGGAGTCGGGTTGGGCAACACATGAAAACAGGACATGGGTCTTGCTGGGCCTCATGCCGGGCCCGTTATCAGCCAGGCTCGTCCTCTTCTCCCTGGGCAAACCGCTACTTAAATTCCCCTTTTAATTCCCTCACACTCCGCCCGCTTTCCAGATGGGCCCTGAGCCCCATGGTCCTGCCAATAACAGCTTGCGCTGTGGTCGTCGAAAACAATGATGATGGACTAAATATCATGTGCTGTGCAGGGGGACGGACGGACAGAGACACGGAGAGGGGAAAATTAAAAGATAATTGTTGTTTTCAAAGTAAATAAGCAGGACTAGGATGGGAGTAGAACTGGATGTTTTGTCATCCTGTCTTTCACTTTCGTTGTCTTCCCCTCAATTCTGCCTTCTCTTTCCCTCTCTATGTCTGTCTTACCTTCTCTTTCCCTCTCCATGTCTGTCTTACCTTCTCTTTCCCTCTCCATGTCTGTCTTACCTTCTCTTTCCCTCTATCTGTCTTACCTTCTCTTTCCCTCTCCATGTCTGTCTTACCTTCTCTTTCCCTCTCTATGTCTGTCTTACCTTCTCTTTCCCTCTCTATGTCTGTCTTACCTTCTCTCTCCCTCTCTATGTCTGTCATACCTTCTATTTCCCTCTCTATGTCTGTCTTACCTTCTCTTTCTCTCTCCATGTCTGTCTTACCTTCGCTTTCCCTCTCTATGTCTGTCTTACCTTCTCTTTCCCTCTCCATGTCTGTCTTACCTTCTCTTTTCCTCTCTGTCTGTCTTACCTTCTCTTTCCCTCTCTATGTCTGTCTTACATTCTCTTTCCCTCCATGTCTGTCTTACCTTCTCTTTCCCTCTCTTTGTCTGTCTTACCTTCTCTTTCCCTCTCTATGTCTGTCTTACCTTCTCTTTCCCTCTCTATGTCTGTCTTACCTTCTCTGTACCTCTGTCTTATCTTCTCGTTCCCCCTCTCCCGCTCTTTCCTTCCTTTCAACATCTTGTTCCAATCGTCCTCTGCCTTCATCCACTTCTTTATTCTCTTATATCTACAACTGTTAATACGACACAGAGTGTTGGACGGTACAGAGTAGAGCTAAAAGGGCAATATTGTGATGCAATGATTCAATTCAGCCTGCGGTAAATGATTACTTCCTTGTGCTTTGTTTGGTTGTCTTTTTATTGTCTTTTTATATGCACTAAGTTGTTTCTATGTAAATGACAGTGTTTCCCTGCTTGTGTCAGTGAGAACAAAACAGAGATACTCCAGATAACGCTTAAAGGGGCAATCCGGATAACGAGGAGCTCTGCCCGCCCCGTTTTATTAAATAAAGCTGATGGAAAGTGCCGGAGAACTGAAACCGCTTCCAAATTCATAGAGCTATGGTTGCACAAGATAAACATATTCAGAGTTTGATTACGTTCACAAGCTTACATTTCTGGTTGTCACTGGTTAGGACAGTTTAACTAAGCTTATATATTGGGTGTTCTCCCAGAAACCTTTGAGAAAAAAATGTTGTCCGTTAATCAATCCTAAACCTGATGAAGAAGCAACAGAATTCCACTTTAACTGAGTCAATTAAGAATATTCAGAACTCAGTAAACTGTAAAACACTGTAAAAGGCACAGGTCCTGTTTGGTTCCTGGAAAACAGAACTGCCAGAGACATGGCACGTATTATTCAGCTCTCTCCATGGGCAAAGGGTTTTTATGAGGATACAGTATGTTCGCTAAGGTAGAAGCACCACATTGCATCTCAACCAATGGGAAAGGGTTTTACATACATGTACTCACACCATTCTAGGAATCACTCAAAGTATCTAAAGATATCATTGACGAAAAGTGACTGGTTTTTCCTCCCAAATCTAGCACGTATTGCCATTTCTCCACTTTGTGCTCTCCAATAAGGTCTCCTAAAAATCTCGCTCCTCACAAATATTTGCAACGAAGCATGTGCGAACATGATCGCGTTCACGCAAGCGCTGATTGAGACGTGTCTCTTTTGTGTGTGTGTTTGTGTGTGTGTATCCGTATATGGTTGTACGTCACCCAACAGGAACAGACGTGTGTATGGTTGTGTTCCGACCAACTGTAAATGCAGCGTGTGTGTTTGTGTGTGTGTGTGTTTGTGCTGGTGTGTATACAGAAATAGCCTTCAACCGATCAATACCACATGCTGTTCTCATAACTACATAGTAAATACATGACTTCACATTAAGCATATACTCCATCATGACATTGATTTCTCTGTATCGTTGTTCTGAGAGAACGACTGGGTTACCAGCATGTTGCTCCTCAACCGGAGAAGACAGGTTTTTTAAGGGCAACCACACCTCGTTTAACCTCTTACCCGAAACAGTTTTGCACTGTCCCGTTATTAAAGGAAACACACTTCCCCCGTTCGACAAACGAGAAACGGATTCCACCACACAGACCCAAGACGTCGGAAGTAAGTTAACAATGGCCGCCGTGAAGCCTGAAAATAAATAAAATATTAGGCTCCATCTGAGGTCGGACCACAGCGCGTCGGGACAGAGCTAGCTGGAGAGCAGGCGGACAGGCAGGACTGGGACACTGTCTTTGCTGTGATTTAAGTGTAGGGTGTTTAGGTGTGTGTGTGTGTGTGAGTGTGGGGGGGGGGTGGTATTTAATGGAGCCTGCTGCTAATTGCTCCGATGGCACCAAAACCGCCTCCCTCAAAAGCCCTTGAAACCTGGAGGAAGACGTAGCCGGCTAATGCTGACACGGAGCCTTAGTGCTGATCTTCCTAAACAGCCCAAAACAGGACAGAGGACAACCGGGTTTAGTCAGGAGGAGTCTCTAGTCCCTTCCTATCCCTGGGCAGAGGGCCTTTATCTGGCCGGGAAGGGGAGGCGTGCCACCCTGGTAATGGTACGCCCCCCATGCCTGTCTCCTCAAGCGGGCACAGTGACAGGGCAGGCAAACGAAATACAAATATGACTTTCCCTGTCCGGTCAACGATCCCACCCTCAGCGCCATGCTCTGTAAAACACAAACTGTCTTCGCTCTAAGTGGGGGGAGGGATTTGAGGGCAGAGGGAGTGGAGAAAGACTGGCTTGAATGACTTGGCATGAGAGAGAGGACAGCCATGAGGATGGGAGTTAGAGGAGGGAGGGAAACTGAGAATGAAGGGAGATGGGCCGAGTAACGGCAGTTAGTTTGTGGCGAAGGTGGAACCGGGCTGGCATCCCCAGAGAACACTACGCAGATAAACACGCAGACCGACACGCAGACCGACACGCAGACAAACGCGCAGACCAACGTAGACCAACGCAGACCAATATACAGACCGACATACAGACCGACATGCAGAACGACATGCAGACCAACACCCAGACTAATTCCTTTGAGAGAAAAAAAACAGGAACAAATATATTTGGGTTCAAGATACCAAGTCTGGGCATCGGTGGTGTAATAAATATCAAGTGTAGTTAGAGCACAACGACAATGTTATCTGTCTTCTGTTATCAACCAAAGCACAATGAACCCTACGCACCCGTACACACAGTTGGTCTTTGTCCTAATATTCCAGGGAGTACGGTAGCCATAGAAGTGCAACTCAGGCATTCGGCCATTTTGGCTCCTGGACACTGCCCCAGAGCCAAGAAAAACAGATAGTAGCGTTCATCTTGAGACGCTTTCTTCCTTTGTATCAATCTCTTACGGGTTCTCGTGAACGGGAAACGAACGAGGGAAAAGCACCGGGCGTTGGTCCGTGACCTTGGGGCTAGAACAAAAGCCCGTCCCCTCGCTGTGTTCTGGTCGCATCAGAGTCGGGCTAGAACGACAAGCCGACAATACCAGCGAGAGACATCTGGTTTACATCGCCAGTAGAGGATAGCGTAAGAACCTCTCTATCTGCTTCTACATAGTTCTAGAACTCTGAACGGCCCTGAACAGATTGCCGTTCAGAGTTTAGCAGGAAAGGACTGTGTATTCGGAGGTTTATAAAGTGCATCGCATAAACTGTGAGGTTTATATGCTGTGTATTCTTATTAAGCAATTCTGTCCCGGAGGGAAGGGTAATATGTGGCGATATTGTGCGTTAGATTTATTGGAGAAACGTATGTCCCTGAATTCCTCAACCGCGGTTTTTCACACGAACTAATAACCACCCCGAAACAAGACTGCCACGCCAAGATGAAGCATTTCTCAAGAATTCCGCCGTTAGCAGACATTTCTCAAGCAGGCCGCGGTCAAGGTCACGACCTATAAGGGTTCTCGGATGACAAATGTCGGACTTGTTGTGAATTCAACTTAAGCCCGGCACGGTGACCTCAACGTGCGTACAGTATACAGCGTATGTTGGCGCCCGGGTTGACATTAACAGAGGGGCGAAGACGAAGGACCAAGGGTCCGTTAATTGCTGACGTGAAAGGAGAGTAGTTAGAGCGCAGATCGCTTTTATCTTAACCAGAGACGCTTTAGGATTAACTCTCTTCAGTGGGGCCGCATTGTTTCGGCAGAGAGGGGGCGCCGTGGTGGTGGGCTGGGCTGGGGGACAAGTTATGCAGATGAGATGTTAATTTGGCAAATGGTGAATTAAGACTAGACCAGTACAAACCAGCCCATTGGAATGGGGAGTGTGGGAATGGGATGTCTCTATGAGCCAGCTGCACCCCTTCCCTCCACGCTTACCCTCCCCCCACCCTCTCACCGCACCCCCTTCCTCCTCTCCCCTACTCCTATACAGCCATCCGGGGCCTTCCTCAGTCTTTGTCCATTGCACCTGACCAAGACACGCCAACAGATACCATTCAGTGCGTGTCTGAGGTGCTTATTTAGTATGGACAGTCATTGGTAGGGACAAATAAGGCCCTGCTCTCAGCGGTCTCCCCCTTACAGGCGTTCGGGCCGCGAGGAGCCACTGGAAACGGGGTGCTCACGAGTTTCAGATGGACCCTAAACGGATGAATAGCAATTCACATGCAAATGAGCGACGAAGAGGAGGCAACTGGAAAGTTAAGGTTTTTTTTTTTCAATTTCTTGTTTGTTAGTCTGCTAGGGTGCTGGTTGATATGGGGAACAACCCCCCCCACCCCCTCAGTGCATGCACAAATAACGGAGGCCGTAAAAACACCCATCAGGACTTAATGGAGGCTGTCTCTCAATTGGATGAGGCTGTCTCTCTATTGGATGAGGCTGTCACTCTATTGGATGAGGCTGTCACTCTATTGAATGAGGCTGTCTCTCTATTTGATGAGGCTGTCTCTCTATTGGATGAGGCTGTCTCTCTATTGGATGAGGCTGTCTCTCTATTGGATGAGGCGGTCTCTCTATTGGATGAGGCTATCTCTCTATTGGATGAGGCTGTCTCTCTATTAGATGAGGCGGTCTCTCTATTGGATGAGGCTGTCTCTCTATTGGATGAGGCTGTCTCTCTATTTTATGAGGCGGTCTCTCTATTGGATGAGGCTGTCTCTCTATTGGATGAGGCGGGGAACAACGATGAGAACCTTTGAAACGATCCGAGACCACGTAGAAACGGAAAAGGATAATTGATTAGACGCACAATTAAAATCAATTACGGTCACCTATTCACGTGCATTCCCTGCCATTCAACTCGTTATAATTCAAGGTGATCTCAGAACAGTCTTCGGAGACGTGCGGATGTTGGATTGCTCGGCATGGCCGTTGTTGCTTTAATCAAGACACGGGAGACAGAGCGCAGATAGAAAGCTGTCAAGAAATACTCCACGGCTATATTTCTGCTGACAGAGAACAGCGGCTGAATGGTCGGCCGTGGTCAACGTTTGGGCTTTGGCACCCGTGAATCCACTGCCCAAGGTCTTCCCCCGGCCTGCGGAAGTGGTGGTGCACATTGCTCGTTGTTTATTGGCTGTCAGATCCCAGATATGCATGTCCTGTCCCGGATACTGTCGCAACCCTGCAGGAGCGAAACGAGGAACCTCGAAATGGTGACCAACGTCGCCTGTGCCTGTTAAACCTGCTGTTCGTAAGTGAAATCGAGGTTAAGTCATTTCTGTAGTATGAAAGGGAAATACCGAGGTCGCGAACGCTTTGATATTAACAGAGCGAATACGACACAATTTGAGTTTAACAAAGCTACTGTGCCTTGTGAAGTACTTGAAAGCCGATGCAAAAACCGGCTACTAAATACTACTGTGTTGGGCACGACGTGTGTATTTAGAGGACACGGCCTCGCGGAGTCTCCGTTTTAGAGCGAAAGCATTTTTAAGATATTAGCTTCTCCCTCCCCTCTCTCCTCTCGGCGCCCTTGAGAGCGTGTGGTGACCCAGGGATGTGTAAAACGGGGGGCCAAATGAATTGGCTGGGCACTTCCAGCCTCCCATTACAGCGGGCCGCCCTACCTGTGTTGAGTCAGCAGTCTGCTAACTCTATCCGTCTAATGGACAGCGCGGGAATTTAATTAGCAGGAAGCCGCAGAGTGGGGGGCTGAAGATTCCTCGGGACTAAGAGAAAGGAAGCAGTGTGCGTGTGCAAGTGTGTGAGCAAACGTCTGTGTGTGTGTGTGAGGAAGAGAAGGAAAGTAAAGGAAAGACACAGGGGGAGAGAGGTAGACAGGAGGGAAGGAGAAAGAAAGAGAGAGCTTATGCCTTAGTTACCACAGCTAGTTAGCTTCTACGCCTGATGCTAAAGGCGAATGCCTGTTTTGTCTCAATGCAAACATTTCCATTCTGGCAGCAGCTTCTGGTCATTTGTGGTGTGTGGCCGGTGAGCAGATCGGACAGAGCATCTAAGAGTCGTTGACTTGCAGAAAACCTCTGGGTCTCAATGCTCGACCAGGGTTCAGACACGGAAAAAACGCTAGTCCTCACTAACCAGACAACGATCCACCTGTACCACACTGAGAAAGACACAGAGAGAACCGGAGACAGAGGGAGAGAAGGCGGCGAGGAGATTTGCTTTGGAAAGGGAGAGAGGCACTCACTTTTGCCTGGCTGGTCACAGCCCTGAGCAGTTTGGGCTGGTCACCCGGCACAGAACTGCTGATTGATTGTTGCCTTATCTCAGTATATCTGACTTTGAACCATACCCTCCACCCTGTCTGGGCTCTGGGGGAGGGGCCTGGAGGAGGGCTCTGGGGGAGGGGTCTGGAGAGCAGAGAGCATGCCCAGGGCCACCGCCACTTGTTTTCCTCAGCCACCGGGTAGGACGGGAAATATTTAGCTTGACTCCCGGCAGGTCCCGACCTTCCAGGAAGACAATACACCATGTAGGGTTCTGGAGGAATATTCACGATATAGCAGGAAATATCCTCTCTCTGGCAGTGTGTTTTTTATCCACATGATCAGGGGGCAGATGGCAACGCTCAAAAGAGAGACGCGGATAGCAGGGACCTAGATTTCAGACAACAGCTACCTGATGACAACCTTCCTGACAACATCTTTCTGACAACAACCTGTCACCCATTCATAAAAAACCTGCCCATTTGGTAAATTCCCCGTGAGGGCATACCAGAGTTACGGTCACTATTTACCTTTTTGATGAATTTTTCAGTTGTTTTGTTGAGACAATTAGTTTTTTCGACTGCCCAGCGTTGCATCGCTTTACCCCACCGGGGGCACCTAGCCTTGGTGCTAACCAACCCTAAATTCTGCCCGCGCCATCCTCACCCCGTCCCAAGCCCAAACAAAAGGAATCTCTAAATAATATTCATATTCCACAACGGCGTGAGGTGTTCTCGGCGGCCAGACGCCTTCTCTGTCGGTGTGAGGTAATATTAACAATCCATTACGAGAGGGAGGGCCCCACTGTTTCCATTTGGATTGAGTGTTGAGCCTGACAATGGAGACTAAATAACATACACACACACACACACACACACACAAAGGGCCATGGGGGAAAACCTCCACACATGATCTGAGAGGGCCTCAGAAAAAGGCATTCATCTAAACATCCGTATATACGGGAACAGGAGTTTCTCTTTTTTCTTTTTAGGAAATTTGGACCAATTAGATTGATCGGCCGGCCCCACGTTCCCAGACGGTTTCACCGCTAATCAAGTGGCGCTCTTTGTCTCACGTCTGAAAACAGTTTTATGGTTGAAGTGCATAAATAAAGGAGGACCGCAACGCCAAGCCATGGAGAGAGCCCTTGTGTGAGAGATACCAGTCTGACGTAACTAACGAGCACGCCTGAGAGTGTCCACCCAGTTACAGTTGGAGGTACCATATTCAACCACGGCCAAAAAGGCAATCTGTGAATTCAGTTTGTTTGGGAATGGGGGTCCGAAACCAGATGAAATTAGTGAGGGAACGGAGGTCTGGCGTTTACACAATCTGCCACCCCTACTGTCCTGTTATCGTCGTCTCTTTCATTCCTCTGACAACATCACCACGGCCCGGCATTTGACCTGGGAAACTTCTTCAGGAACGGAAGAACCAGCACAACCTCCACAGAACTTTTTCTCTCTGATTTGTATTTGGGTTTTCGACCCGGCGAGACGGAAGAAACAATGTTCGCGTTCAATCCCGACGCGTGCGAGCGGAGTGGAACGTGTTGGGTTGTGGCTCCGTGTTTTCGTAGCGGAGAGACTGAAATAAATAGTGGGATTCGGGCGTGGATGTGGTGCCAGTGTGTGTGGTGCCAGTGTGTGTGGTGCCAGTGTGTGTGGTGCCAGTGTGTGTGGTGCCAGTGTGTGTGGTGCCAGTGTGTGTGGTGCCAGTGTGTGTGGTGCCAGTGTGTGTGGTGCCAGGACCCTGTGGCTTGGCACGCCGGAGCACCACTGCCATATCATCATTATTGACTTATTCATTTATATTGCCCTGTGCCGCGTACACAGATGGAGAGGCCAAGGGCAGCGCTGGTGGTAACATTTTTAATAATTCAAACAGAAATACTTTTCACTTGCCAGACCCACTACCGCCCCGTCCCAGCCCACGTCTTCCTGCCCCGAAATTCACTTGTCAATAATTAAAAACCAACATCTGACAACACGGACGCCGAGGAAATGGGAGAAGAAAACGGTGACAAGGTGATAAGGTGCAATCGTCAGTCAAGTGGTCGTCGTGCAATATGGGCGCATTGCGAGGTCTTCACCGACTGGATGTTGTCCAAAACGTCCCGACACCTCTACAGCATGCACAGCAGAGATGCGATCAAGACACCAGACAGACTGCTTAACGGCCAAACCCGAAGTACGTCTCGTCAGCCTGACTAGCACCGTCCTTGTAGATCACAGCGGACTGACACGGATGGACACAGACTGACACAGACTGACACAGATGGACACAGACTGACACGGACTGACACGGATGGACACCGACTGACACGGACTGACACGGACTGACACGGACTGACACGGACTCAGCCTAGGTCATCTTCACCTGATAACCACCACAGGTTCCTGGGTTTCCACATCGTTCTGACGGCAGCTAAAACAGTAGACTCAGTAATCCAGATTGCTTCCTCCCCTCAAGAACAAACATCACAAGGAGAATCAGATCACCTAATGAGAGGGAGATCGCATTGTGATTGGCCGAGAGGACCAGGGACCCTGACACTGAGCAGGGTGATTGGCCGAGAGGACCAGGGACCCTGAGACTGAGCAGGGTGATTGGCTGAGAGGACCAGGGACCCTGAGACTGAGCAGGGTGATTGGCCGAGAGGACCAGGGACCCTGAGACTGAGCAGGGTGATTGGCTGAGAGGACCAGGGACCCTGACACTGAGCAGGGTGATTGGCTGAGAGGACCAGGGACCCTGAGACTGAGCAGGGTGATTGGCCGAGAGGACCAGGGACCCTGAGACTGAGCAGGGTGATTGGCCGAGAGGACCAGGGACCCTGAGACTGAGCAGGGTGATTGGCCGAGAGGACCAGGGACCCTGAGACTGAGCAGGGTGATTGGCTAAGAGGACCAGGGACCCTGACACTGAGCAGGGTGATTGGCTGAGCAATGTTGGCCTTTACTGTAGATTGACCATGTATGACATGTATGCATAACTGTTAGTGTGTGTGCGCGTGTGCATGTGTGCGCGTGTGTGGGTGTCTGAAATGTTTTAAAAGAGAAGAGAAAGTGTGAGAAAATTACTCCTCATACTGCATGTTGTATGCAAGTGTACATTTCATAAGAAAATATTTTTAGATTTTTCCACAACAATTTTAAACAAATAAAAAAATCGGTTTTGTAATGCATTTACTTATACGGAATTGTTTTAGTGGCACATTTCAAAATTGTCCTAAATATAGAACGAGGACGAAAATGTTTTACCCACAAGGAGTCTGAGAGACAGACACACAACTCCCAATGTACTCAACTTCACCAATAATTATTATAAATAAAATAAATAACAATATTAAGACCATTAAGTGACTGAATTGGGTAACATATTGAAAAGCCTCATTTGAAAGAGAAATACACATGTCATTAGCAACACAGACTGAATAAATCTTCCCTGAACTGTACAGCAGACAAGCTGTAAGGACATGAAGAAGGCCAGAGTGCACATTCAGAAAACAGATTCTCTACAATAACATTACAGCAAAAAAACTACGTTCAGCTCAACACACACATTAGGACAATTCATGCAAACACACACACACACACACTCAACCAACAGGATGGCAGAGGAACCAGTTCAGCACACCCCTAGTCTTTCGTCTATATTTTACCAGCCATACGGCAATTTATTTCTCACTTCTTTCACCATCTGTAAAGACATTCCCCTAAAGACTACCGCAGCTGTCCTGGTTCGTGTCCGCGGGCCCTTTTATATGGCTTTCCAAATGTATTCACCACACAATGGTGTTTCCTCGGTGGATATCGCATGGCCAAGGCGCTCAAAGAGCTCAGACCACTTCAGGATAATGGACAATAGTGCCTCCGACATCGACAGACAGTAAAACACACCCAACTCTAGGAATGCATTTGTTCTATACTGGAAATCGATTTCCCTCTTCACCTGCTGGTGTCCACCACGCCAGTTCTCTGTATCCACTTAGCATGACGCTAACCGTGCGGCTCTGCTGTGTTCCTGCCCCAGAAGGCTGAACCTCTTCAGAATAAAAGTCCGATGGAAAGGTAGCAATAGAGGGTACGCTTTTATTTTGTATTTTCCCATTTCTAATAACTGAATCTTTGCCTTGGTTTTTGGGCAGGGCGTGTTAGGGGTTCTGACAGGACATTTTATTCTACGCGAGTGAACACGGGGCAGACTGGAAAGTTGCTAAGATCGCCAGTCGAGAAACAGTTCTCTTTTTATTCTTACATTCTGCGGAACATTCCGGTAGCACATTCCGGCAGCTCCCAGGAAATAAGACAGCAGAGGAGCTGACATTTAAATGTGATGAATCCGGAGACTCTTGGCCTGAGCGCAGCTCTTCCTCTTCCTCAGCCTGTTCACCCTTCCCTTCTACCCTGTCACCCCGCTGCCACACTCATTGGCTCTGTGTGTGTGTGTGTGAGCGCGCACGTGTGTGTGTGTGTGTGTGTGTGGGCGGGTGTTTCTAAGTGTATCTCTAAGGTTTCGAACAAGCTTTCGTTTGCAAGCCGTCACGTGCTACGGCAAATCAATGTGCATAACAGAAAGTGGAATGCTCTCCGAGAATATATTTTTTTAGACCCCTCTGCTGGGTGTACGCTTTGACCCGCGCACAGCTAGCGCTCTCGCTCGGCAAAAAACAAACAGGAAAAAATCCCTGCGGTAATTAGATCATCGGCACCGTTTCCCTGCTCAGGCCTGGACCGCGTAAAAGCCTGTCTGCCCGCCATTCAAATGAAGTCCTCATCAAGTCCTAATACAATCAAAGGGCGCACAATAAAGACTGAGCAATGACTAGCTCCGAGGCTAGCGGGCAGCTAAAGACAATGGGACTCTTGTTGAATGGCCCATGGGTACAAAGAGGCCATTCTCGAAAGTTAGCCAAAGCTGCCGTTTGAAAAACGGGAAGAGACGTCTAGTGCCCTGTGTTGGTCCCGAACGGTCCGAGCCGTTAGGGAGAGCTATGCCTCGGCTCATGCAGTCCCTCGGCTCTAATTCACTCGAAACCAGACAGGCCCAAATGTGGACAAAGAACAGCAAACGCACAACATGGAGCGGAGGGAGAAAATAGAACCAGCGTGCCGAAAGAGGCCCGTACATCGCTGTCAGCCGATATGTCACGAATAAACAATGTTTCTCATGGAAAACCTTTCAGAGCCGAAGAAAGAAACAGCCAGCTTTAGGAAGCCATGCACATGCGTCTGTCTCCCCTTGCTCCTGGCTTCTGCTGGGGACATCCTGGTCTGACTGGGGCATGAATGCAGAATTAATTAGCCCCACTTCCCCAGTGCTAACCCCCCCCATCCGTCCGATTGTCCGCCCTACAGAGATAGAGTGGCTAGCAGCCCCCCCCCCTTCCCCTCAGCACCACCAGATCCAGGTTCCCCTTAATACAGACCCCTCACGACCGCTACGCTAACGCTACGTAGCTTAGCCTAACTACGAAAGCCTCGCTTTGTCTCATTTAAAATAAATAAGGCCTAAAAAAATACAAAAATATTTAGAAATGAACTAATCTCTTATGATTTGCTTAATGACAAGTGTTACTATTTTAAAGGTATTTTAAAGGTATTTTAAAGTATTACGCTGCAAAACGTTGATTTGTCTACACAGACAATATATTGAAAGATATTGACGACAAAGACATTGTCAAAGGAAATAAGGTATTTAAAACAGTTTTGAAACAGGGCCGGTGCATGTGTTTTTGTTGTTGCGTTGTGATGGTTCACGCCTTCAAATCCTCAAATGAAAAAACAGAAATATGTTTGAAATATGTTCATTTGTAGGGACAAGGGTTGACAATAGACTTTAAAAAATGTCCTAAATTTGCCAAGCAATCAGGTTTATCAGGGGGAACAGAGGCTGACAGAAATCTAACAATGTTTACTCATCATTTCCTTATCTGCTTTAAAATGAAATGTTTAAACTGCAGTTAAAAACGGTTGAAAATAAGCTAGCCTTCCACTCATATAAAAGCCTGTGTATTGATACACATCAATCGTTCCCAACCTATTCCCAACCAGGCTTCTCCTTTAAATGTTATGGCTGTGACAGATTTGGGATTTCTCTAGAAGGCACAGCTATCTGCTATTGCTCACTGTTATAAACCCGATGACAATAAAGCATTTTTATGAATGGGCCTTGGGCACAATCACAATGAACAGTACAGTGTGTGGTTGTATCTCTGTACCACCGCACGTATAAAAGACAGCGCGGAGACACGAGTCATTCAAGCTTCTGCCGTCGGCCAGTTAGTAGGAGTATTTACGAAGGGGGGGGGTAGAACCTGAGTAAGTAGTGTGGGTGTCGCTGGGGGGGGGCATGAACAGGGGTTTGTATCGTTGGTGGTTGTGGGAGAACCCACAATGTGTACGACAGTATCCACAACAAAGCCTGTGGTTTATCCCACAATCGCCTTGAATAGCTTTAAATTATTGTTATTCCTCAGCCCGTGGAAAGGAAGGGAAATATAAAACGGCCGTAACTTGAGACGAGCCAAAAGTCAGCCGGTAGATATTGGCAGATTGTTGCTCTCAGCAAAACTCTCCAGGGTCGACACGGAAAACTGTTTTTGCCTCCGCGGCGCTACAAACGAACGGCTAGTGTATTTCACCTTAATCTGCACCGTGTTAAACAGCAGTGGCTGATGAGCTAAACCGGCAGCAAACTAAAGTGATTTGCTGAGTGTTGTGGTTGCATATTGTGTGTGTGTGTGTGTGTGTGTGTGTGTGTGTGTGTGTGTGTGTGTGTGTGTGTGTGTGTGTGTGTGTGTGTGTGTGTGTGTGTGTGTGTGTGCGTGCGTGTGTGCGGGCAAGTTGTTTTAAGACACTGCTTCACCTAACCTGTGCAGGGCTGCCCATAACTTAAAAGTTGACAATAAAAGCCTGCAGTAAAACAAATGGATTCACTCTATATTTGATCAGCACCTAAAAGTTCCAGTACTTCAAGAACATAGCTGGCTGGTAAAAAAGGACACAGCGCAAATCACGTTAAGGACTCGGTAGGACATAATTTAGAATCTTTAACTAAATTTAACACATGCTAAGAATATAGCCGTCAGCACTGGACGAGTCACATTTGGTAAACAGCAGCAAATATACAGTATGCAAAGAATTATCACCACTCACAGGTGAAGCAAATACCGTTGACCATCTCCTAATGAAAGCACACGTTAAAGTCAGGGTAGGTTAGATAGTAAGCAAACGATCTGTTTTCTTAGTCAACGTGTTGGATGCAGCAGGAACTGTCTTCATATGGTAGATTTGGTCCATGGCAAAACGTCCGTTGGCTAATGTTAATCAACTAATCCCACCGCCTTGAACGTCCTGAAAGTGGGCCGCTTTAACACGAGGTCACGGAGGCTTACAAAGCCACAGCGATCTATCCACATGAGTGGCCGCTAATGAGCGGGGATGTTTGTCTAAGGGGTCAAATGCCTAGAAGACGGGGTCGCGACCTTAACATCGTAAGCCATGACCTTTCCCATGTGTCGAGTGCTCCCGTGATAGGGACACCCGTTGTTGGGCGGGAGCGAGGCTATAAATTAGCCCCGGCAACGCTGTAAATTAGCCCCGGCAACGGTGCCGGCTCTGAAGTCAAAGGGGGGTGCCCGCCCTCTGACACCACATTGTTCCTGAAGATGACACACGATGCAAGCTATGACGGTTGAGCGACCAGGGAAATCCCTGGTTAAAGGCCGATATCCCAGAAGCCCCCCCCCTTCCCCCAAACACACGCATCACTAAGCAAGGTTAGGCGATTGGCTTTACACCACCAAATTCTCTCCGGAATCCCCAGTTCTGAACTTTGAAAACTTTGGCAGGATTCGACCCTTGTCATTCCATAATTGCAATAACCCGACGATTAAAGTACTTTTTAATTGATAGGTTTTGATAGCTGTTGGTGGGTTGGTGGTATGACAGTGTCAGCTGGGGTGGGGCCTGGAGGGGGTCCCCTAACTCGACTAGCAGCGCGGGATACATTTAATTACTGACTTCAGCTGCCCTCCACACCCCACCTTCGGCATCTGTGCATGAGGTCAGCCTCTCCTCGGATGGCTTTTAATCAACAGAGCTCCAGAAACGCTCCACTGGTCTAAATGAGGCAGAGGAAGGAACCTGATCCGGTGTGATGAGACCACGAGAGGTAGAGAAAGATCCAGAGTGTGAGAGCAAAGGAGAGAGGGGGGGGAGAGAGTGCGTGAGGGAGAGAGTGAGGGAAAGAGTGAGGTGAGGGAGAGAGAGAGAAGGGGGGGAGAGATGGGGTGGAGAAAGAAAGAAAGAGGGAGAGAGAGAGAGAGAGAGAGAGAAAAAGAAAGTGAGGTTGAGAGAAATGGAAAGAGGGAAGTAGAGAGTGAGGTAGAGAATGAGGTAGAGAGTGAGGGAGAAAGTAAGGGAGAGAGTGAGTGAGGTAGAGAGTGAGGTAGAGTGAGGGAGAGAGAGTGAGTGAGGTAGAGAGTGAGTGAGGTAGAGAGGGAGGTAGAGAGTGAGGGAGAGAGAGTGAGTGAGGTAGAGAGTGAGTGAGGTAGAGAGTGAGTGAGGTAGATAGTGAGTGAGGTAGAGAGTGAGGAAGAGAGTAAGGGAGAGAGTAAGGGAGAGAGTGAGGTAGAGAGTGAGATAGAGAGTGAGGGAGGGAGTCGCTGAAGACCCCCATGCTCTGTGGGCCGTCGGTTCCTTTCTTCTGCCTCTTGTTCTCCAGTTGACACCTCGTTCACAATACGAACCGGTACAGAAAAAGACAATCTAACTTCAGCCATCAGAATGCTGGTGGGAACAAAGCGTCAGTGAGACGGCTTACAAATGATCCAAATGTCAGATTTGGCAGCGTGGGGATACGGTTTTTACTACAGTGTGTGCGCAAAGAATCCTTGCAAATCAGTATGTTCTATCTAGATCAAGGCAACAGTTTAAAGTAGTTTTTCATATTAAATCTATAGTTAATAAGGGATTAATTTGTGTCTGTTTTTTATGAATGGGACAATGATGCTTTCTTGTTACAAAAAAGATTTACTTTATTAAAACTCGATTTAAAATGAGCTCCCATTCCCCCTAAAAACAAATCAATATCTAACCCTCAATACTTTAATGGCAATATTTGCAATTGTCAATGGAAAATAAATTCTGCAATCTCTGGGCAGACATTTGAAAAGTCCTATAAACGTTTATTGGTACGATAATGTAAAAGTGAGTTCGCATCTCAGGCTTCAATGAAACCATTTGTTAGTGAAAAGCAAATGATTTTAATTAAGGTGAACGGTTTGCCTGGCGAAACATATGTCCGTTCTAACCTTGTAAGTGAATGCGTGGGTTTATGTTGCGGTCAGTGGAGACAGAAGCCCTCGCTGGCGCTACCCAATTAGCCATATCTCTGTGGTTATTTGCTCTTCATTGCCATTGGTGAGTTTTCATGGCACAAGCACAATTAAGATCAGACGGTAAACATACACAATGCTCTAGAAATATATTGTGGATTACAACGTCGAGATTTTCTAATTTGTTTGATAGTGATTATGTACCTTAGACTTTATATAAAAAAATATATATATCAAATTATCAAAGATTTCTTATGCATTCATTATTCACAGGTCAAAAATATAATAATATAAGACATACAACCCATTTACACATACAATTTTTAGGTATTTACCAAACGGCTAATATACTTGTGTGTTTACAAGAGTGCTTCCTAATTTCTAAAAGATTCAGAAGCTCTAAGAACAAAAAATAGGTCCTTGCCAAGTGTTTGGAAACGGCTGCCAAACACTTCTGTGTGTCTGTTTCAACTCGGGCAAACACACAAATCTAAAAAAAATTGTAAAAAAAAAGTCAAATCTCCACTCAGCAGCGGGGCCATGTTGAATTAGACGGAAATCGAAATCGGCTGAGCAATCCTGGCGGAGAAAATTGTGTTTTTTGAGGCGACCGACTCGCAGTGCCAGTTTCCCCTGAATCTGTACCGCCTTAAACGACGATAGAACATGCCGGTCCGAGGAATTTGGCAGAGAACTACGTTTTTTTTCTCTGAGCACTGCTTTATTGACCCCTGATGAAATTATAAGTGTCTGTTATAGATAACACTGGTGTCTGTAAACAGAGAAGGGAAGGTGCTGTTCGGGGTTTGACGGGGACAAGGTGAGTAATAGAGGAATCTACTGAACTTTGTTTTGGTTGGTTGCTTGTTTGGTGGGTGGATGACCTGTAATTGTTACTTGAAAGAGGGACTCTTGATACCAACTGTGTACAGAACATACTGGCCCGCACTCATTGATCAGGTCGATTTGACCAATGAACTCAGGCTAGGGGAATTCTATCACAATAAAACAATATGAAACGCTACAGTACCTATTAAAATCCGGAGCAAGGTCAACATTCATGCGACACGTTGTTTAGAGGGTCGAGAAGAAGAAATGTCCGACTTACCCGAGTGCACGAAGTAGGCCAAGTAGAGGTCAAGCTCCTTTACTGAAACTCCAATGTGGTGTGGCTGCACACAGAGTCCTGGGTTGGAGCACTGGGGAGACTTGACCAGTCTCTCTCCATCAGTACTTTCCAGGGGAATACCTTTGAATAAAATCACCATGACCAGGTCCAGCCTCCAGACTTTGTCGGCCTGGCGCAGGCAGTCGATCCTCCTCATCTTTCCCTTCTGGTCGGGATTGGACAGGACGCAGCACGGGGGTTTCTTGCCGGTGACGGTGAGAACAAAATCCTCCCGGAATTCGGGCCGGATGTCTTTGCGGAGCTTGGCCAGGAGGCGCGACGCCCACTTCTGCTTGACCTCGGGTTTCTCGCTGAGCAGCTCGTCCTTCACCGCGCGCTCTTCCTCCTTAGACATGCGCTTCTCGTGCTTCTTGAAGTACTTTCTCTTGCGAGCCTGCAAGTTAAACCATGTGTAGGCAAACGCTCGAACGTGGGGCAGAAGGGCTTCAATGAAGGGATGGAATTCATCCTGTGGTAAAGAAAAACACCAGAGAAAGACACGGTGTTGGTGATTTGGTGATAACGTACGTTACATTAACACACATACACTACAAGTAAGTACACAGTGTGTACAGATCCTAGGAAATAAAAGACAAAAATGCCACCAGAACATAACAAAATCTCGTCAAATCTGATTCAGTGACCACGATATAACCAGCAAAGGAAATGTAAACGAGCCAAAGCGTCGCTCTTCGATACAATACGATGCGAGGAAGTACGTTTTCTAAGAAGATCAATTTGCCATTTTGGAATAACATGCGATATTAAATTACACATTTTTATTTATGAGCCTCCATCTCACATATTTATTTTTTCATCATTTGGGCTCATTCCATTAGCATTAGTCATCCGAGCCAGCGGAGGAGTGAATCTGGGCCGAAAGGAGGGAGCAAAGGACGGGAGGGAGCGTTTGTGTAAATGAAGGCCTGTCTAGGCCTCGTCTTGGCTCTCTGGCAAGAATGTGGATCTGTTGGGGTCCGCCACAGAGGACACAGAAAAAGCAACAACCGAGAGGGAAAGCCGAAAGTCTATTTTTAAGTGTTCGCCGCACAAATACATCTGCACACACACACACAAATTAAACACACACACACACTGGCATGAGCTATGTAGACGCACGGCAAAAATGTATGTCAGAAATTATACATTGTGGTGTTTTTTAGCAGGGAGAGCTTCCCGCACAGATTACAGCAGGAATGTAGACAGATAGGAGTGTTAAGTATCATTTCCAACGTGGTTTAGTCACACCTGCTGGCAGTGGAGTCACACACTCCAGATTCTCCAGAAAATATGCTCCCCCTTCAAATCTGGCCTCACAACCGAAAAACAGAGTATGAAAATGAAACAACACAACAAAACAGGGCAACGCAACCAGACAACCTCTTCAATAATATTACAGCCAAACTAGTCTCATTTACGAAGACAACCACTGACCTAATCTCACAGCCGAACTAGTCTCATCTACACAGACAACCACTGACCTAATCTCACAGCCAAACTAGTCTCATCTACACAGACAACCACTGACCTAATCTCACAGCCAAACTAGTCTCATCTACACAGACAACCACTGACCTAATCTCACAGCCGAACTAGTCTCATCTACACAGACAACCACTGACCTAATCACATGGACAAACTTGAACCAATGATTACACATGACACAATGCCTGCTGGGGCTACTTTATTACACAGACATTTTTTTCTAAATACTAAAAAGGTGCCTACAATGTTTAAAATACCGAGTGGTACCCATTCAAAACCACATGAGATATTATTTTTTTAAAGATATATAACAAATGTTTTAACCGAACTGTACGTGGGCCCTATCCAAACAGGCAGGTCTGAAGTCGTTAACAGTAACCCAAACTGGCTCGTTCGATGAACCCTTGTGCTGTTAAGCAATCGAGCAGAAGCACCTCTCTCCTAGGTGACTGTTTACATGTCCGGCGAGCACGACCCAGAACTATCTGGGGTAACAAAGTGCAAGCCGGGCTATCTAAAGGACCGACTGGAGGAATAAAAACAAATCAAATCCGATGGAACGAATAAACACAGAGGAACCCCATAGTTTAAACAAGGCCTTTACGTCCACCACGTTCCCCAAACCCTCTCGGTAGAACTTGGCAGGATAAGAAGAAGTGGTAGGGAGTAGCAAAGACATGCATTGATATAGGACCAGTTTGGAGAGTGACGGGGGCCCTTGGCTTCACCTCAGGCCATCTTACCACCGGGCAAAATGTACTAAACTATTCATAGATCAAAGAACATTGTGCACATCTTGATACGTGCAAATACCTCAAACTGCGATGGAACAGGGTCACTGATATACAACACATGTTTGTGCGCGTACACACACACACACACACACAGTTGTGAATTGCACACAAAGAATTAAAAGTATAGCTGAATTACAGGTATATATTGACATTGTAATTTTCCTCATTTTCTAATCGTTCTGGCAGTCCTATTTCTCATTGGCATGAAAAATGCATGTTTAAGCGCGGGGGTAAAATCCAAACAAATGGCTTCTTCAGCATTCCGTGGCACTCAAAGAAACTTCAGCCGAGGTGCTGTGAAATATCACTCCTGAATGGCTGATATTATGCAATGGTATTAGTGGTTTCTGGATATCACACAGCTCCCCTCTCTCCAGGCTGTCTAAACAGACCCTGCATGTCTCCCTAACTACACACACACACACACACACACACACACACACACCACAGGTGCCTCAACAATGTAATGTATAGGTCATGGATTATATAAACCATATATATATATATATATATGGTGTTATATATAATATGCTGCAATTTCACAAACAAAACCCTTTAATAGTTTATTTTCTTCTTTCGGGACCTTGGTGACAAATCTAACTGTTCCAAATAACAGGCCCAGTAACAACAACTTTCGAATAACTGTCATTTAAAACAGCAATTATGGTAATCGCCTCCCATTGACGCCACCCGCGACGGGGACAATTACTAGAGTGTGTAAAGCCATCTTACTTTCTCCTCTCCATGCCCACAGCAGTGAAATAACTTCAAACGGAGAAGGCACCTCACCATGGCTAATCAAATCGGGACAATTACACCAAGGCAAGTCTTCCTGTGTTGATGGATATTCCCTGTGCTACTATGTACCCCAGAGTACGGAACTAGGGGTACATACATGTTTTTCCAGGCATGACACACAATGCTTTCCATCCTTACAACTACACAGCAACGGCATAATGTGCCTCTGAATCAAAATGCAAATTACAAAATACAATTTTTTTTATACATTTTTTACAAAACACTAATTTTGAACTTATGTCATGCTTTGTATTGAACAAAAAATACGGGGAGTGCTTAAGGCCAGCCAGGTGTGTATGGTGTTAAAAACCATTTGTATTAAGAGGATGATACACACACACACACACACACACACACACACACACACATATTTAAAAGCATAACGATATCATTATACTACTAACCTATACCTATTAACCAATTAGATTTGACTATAAAGTCCAGACTCATTGTACTGCATGTGAATTCAAAGAAATATATCAAGCAACATTTATGATTTATAAATATTTTACATTCTTAATTTCTGTCCATTCTGAAGTTATTAGGTTTTTCCTTTAGACCCCTTGCAATTGTGCATGTTAAAGTAAATGTTGAAGTAAAGCCTTATGAGACAATTATAGAATAATATGAAGGGCTAATTGGTTATGCTTGACACAAGAGGCAAAAGGCACTACTGGTTTAAAATGCTCTTTCATGGTAAATTTCAAGATTCAGACGTAATTATTCCCATATACATTAGTAGTGAGTCTATTTAGTTAAGTTCTAGGTGTGATAGTGACAAAATGTTTAAATAAATAAAAATAAATAAAGGTTTGTTATGACATTGTACATGAATAATAGAGATCTTGTTTTCTTCTTTTATTAAATGTGAATCTTAGTCTTCTGTTCCGTGACCTCACCTAACCCCTAACAAACACAATGTATGGATTATGGACCATTTCTGAGCCTTCTAACACCCAACTTTAGCTTTCCTCCTGAAAATCCTCCGGCTGTATGGGAGAAGTGATATTAATTACATATCTACAACCAACTGAACTGTATCATGATGCATTTCTAAAATAGTTTAATATTTTTACATTTTCATAAAGAAAGATCCGGTGATGCTTTTAAACAAGAGAGACAGTATAGAAATAAAACTAATATTTTTTAACGTTCCCAACTGGAGAAACTTTTCATTAGTCTTACAACCGCTCATATTAAGACCAATTGCTCTCGATGTAAAAAACACATCCATGTAAATTCAAGTTCAGGAATGGGCACTAATTTAGGGAATAGAAAGTTGTTTTTTTGGGGGGGGGAGCAGAGTACTTGAGCAAAAGCAAGCTATCAGTCACCCAAAGGTGCCCAAGAAAAAAATATATCAATAGGAATTAAATGTAAAAGCAGGCTAATATCCTTACTTGGTATTACTCACATGGCTCAAGACGAAGTGCAATGCCAGAAAGTTGCGGCACTTACGTATAGTTGCGAATAAATTCTGCAACGATTTTTAATTATTATTTATAAATGTTAAACTACTGCTACCAAACCCAACAAACACAACTTACAACCGAACTTTAACAACACGACTCTAATTCAGAAACGTTTGGGTTAAAATAACATGCAGCTAAACGCACGTTTTAAAGAAGCCTACACCTATGAAAGCAATAGTCGATAAAAGTGACAAATGCATCCACGTTAAACACTACTTGTGCACGGACGCACAATATTAAAAACAGCCCAAAGAGGTTATGGCAAATTAGGTTAAAACATTGATTTTGTGCATGCATTCATGTCGAATATGTGGCAGGGCAACAACGTGCCATGTATAGGAAGGGTCAAATTCATTATTTGCATTGAAACTCTGGATATAAAACGCACTCCAATTAGTCCCAAACACCAATATAAGTCCCTACGTGTAGTTTGTGTAAGGTAGGCGCCATCCGCCATGTGGTATAGTTCAGATATGGCTCGGACAAACCAGGAATGCCTACTGCACACAAAGTTACATGCAATGTACAGTCAATATCGCAGTTTCAGGTGGGGGGAAAAACGAGTGCAACAAAAATGTTAAACAAAGACAGAAAGGTTCACTTACCTGAGTTAGACATAGCGGAGAATACATGTCTGGTGTGTGTAATCTCGGATTTGGAGGGTGTTTGTATGTGTGTATGTTTGGGTTACTATAACGGGTCGGCGTGTTTATGTGTGTGTATATGTGTGTGTATGTGTGATGTATGTGTGGGGGTGTGCAGGCTGAGTCCGTCCGTGTGCGTGTGTGTGTGTGTGTGTGTGTGTGAAAAGAAAAAAGGAGAGAGAGAGAAAGGGAGAGGGAAAAATAAAGCCTGCTTCTTGCTTTCACATTTCCAACTGTGCGAACTGCAACCAGCGCTTCACCGCTCCATAGAGCTGAACTTTAACCCCGCCTCGGGTTACACCGCTTCCACTCTCCGTGCCCGTCTACTGCACGGTGCAGTCACAGCCGTAGAGCAGCCCCCTACGTTGAACAACTCGTAACTTTCACCGGGGGCATGTTCAACTAAACAAGAAATGTCCCAGAGCAGAGCGGCTATCGCGGAGAGGTTTAAAATTACGCAAAAGAGGAAAACACGAGGAATCTTGAACGGATGTTTAACATGTTGGTTTCGGGTTGTAACAGCATTATTAAAAAGATCTGATTGTCACATGCATGCTCGTCTGGACTCGACCGGAGACCCCCCAGTCGGCGTGCGTGCTTTCCCGAAGAGCCGAACTGAAAGCTCGCAACAGCCTCAAGCACCGACCGCTGGTGGCGCGGCTCGCTTCACGGTGGAACGGGGAGGGTGCGGTGGATGAGGAAGGCAGTAATATCCCTGAACACCCAAAACACTTTCTTGTGGCTGAAGCCCGACAGCTGGTTTCCGTTCGGAAAACGGTCTCAAACTGGAGACAATGTGAATCCGTTGTGCGTCTTTCCCCCCCACCGTACGGCGGCGGAGAGGAGCCACAGCCGCCCGGCACCGAGTTCCGTACAGCTACGGTCCACTTGTGTCCACTGCGCCCGGGGGACAAACTCTTGCGCTCCCCTCTCGGCACAGCTCCCGGAGTCTCCACGCGTTCAGGCACGTTGCCTGCTGAGACCAATGTGCATGAAACGACCGTGCGGGAGTCTATAGGCTGTGTTGAGTTTACAGACAGCCGACTTGTGAGCCCCTTAGACCGGCGTGAAACGGCTTGTCAGACTGATGCACACCACGCAACCTATCAATTTAGAGACAAGAGTTACACCAACAACGCAAAACAAATGTTCTCGCTTGACGGTTCACCCATATGAGACATTATATTAGGGGGAGAGAGAGATCGAGGGATCACTGCACACACCGGATCAGGGATACACCGCCCCTTTAACTTTGACATTATTTTAAAGTAACAGGCCGTACCGTATTCACATTTTTCCCCCAACACCTATTCATACTTATTATAATAACACGATGTTATTATAATAATTTGTATTATTGCTATCATTGTTACTGTTAGATTATTAGCAAGTTATTACACTGATTTTATTGGCCTATTAGACTGATTATTGCAGATCATAATTGATATCGATTATACTTGGATTTGCATGTAATGTAGCCAATTGGCATATTGATTCGTGTTCTTATGAGGGGTGAAAGAACGATTCGCTCGCAATTCATTGAAGTGCATTTGACTTTACATAACCAAAAGCAACCATCTCCCCCCACACACTTATATAATATAAACGTGCGAGGGCCATACGTGAGACAATATCGTCAGTCATTCTCGTAACTCACATGATATTATATAAGCATGTGAGTTATAAGAGCAATATCCGAAGCCAAAACCACATGGTTATCCAACATGCATGCATCTACCAAACATTAAACACTTGGTGCTCATTTCACTGGGTTTCAGGACAGCTATAAAAATGTTTTTTTTTTAGTATAGCCTACTTATACGAGCAACAGTTAAACAACTCTTTCGCATGGAACTGATACTTACAAACAATGGTTAATATTAATCGAATAAATATTTAACTATAAGCCTATTGTGTGGCTTAATAAGTCCAGACTATGAGTCTCCCAGCATTCATGTAAACAATGCATTTTCAAGGGTTGACCAGATACACATGTGACACACACAAACAAACACACGGTCCCCTGAATCCGTATGTGCTCCTCGCATTTATTTTCAGGGAACAACAACTTCTCACCAGAGGAAAGATAAGTCAGTGGTGCGCCCTCTAGAAAGTGACCAGGGGAGCGAACACAAGCGGAGTGCGGTCACTGCCTCGTCTGACCACTCGTGGCACACACACACCTGCTTCAGGACAGCGGGACATCGCAAAAGACCGAAATAGATACATGCTTAACTTAATGCCTGGGCCGTTTAATTAAATACAGACACGGCTTAAAGGTGCCCAGGTGCAAATGTCATGGCTTTTGCTACAATTGTAATTACAAGTATATATATTTGTTTAGGATTGAACACAAGCTATGGGGAAAATAGCATTTGCACACAGTTATGAATTGCCTATATGGACCGACATCGAGTTCATTTTGCAACTTGCTATCGGTATTCGGTCAGCCTTTCCGTGTCCGTGGCTTCAGTGGGTGGCTAGAGCTCCGCGCTGTGATTGGACGAACCTGCGGGATTCGAAGGCCATGCATGAACCTTATTGGACAAAACCAATGTCACACAGGATTTCTCGAGAATGCACTTCACTGCAATCTCTACTTTACCCTGCAAATCCACTAGTTATTATCACGTACTGAAACAATGTATTATCTCTTACTCGGGTTAATAATCTATAATGTGAGTGCAGTGTTCTTGTGTTTCGTTTGAATGCCGATCTTATTTCCTGCTATCAAGTCATCCGCATTATATACCTCGCCTGGCAACACAGATCAGTTTGACACAGACTATTCTGAAATCTCTGTTCCAAAGGCAGACTGGCACCTTGGCTTAGACTAAATGTAAGCCGCTTGTAGCCCGAGGTTCACACATGTCTATTAATTCGCAGGATTGAAAGGATGTTAAAATGTATAGCTATTGCAATATGCCATTGCTGTAGATAAAGTGTCCGTGAGAAACTTTAGACACCTTTTGTTGTAGACTACTTTTACTGTACTTATGTTTGTCTCACAACTTAATTGCGCAGTGAGTATTTGGAACCGAGGAAAAAAAGCACACTGAAGCACAAGGGAAACATGTCTTGTTGTGTAAATCCCAAAAAGTAAAAGGAAAGCTATAGCAGTGAGTCTTGCATCATTCCTTGATATTTGACTGCAGTCCAGCCTAGGCAAAGGCGACAGTCACTCGTCTGCTTGATTAGTTATGACTTTGTGCAGAAGTTGCAATCGATCGCGCTAATCCCCCCTTGTTTATTTCCGCAATCGCCTCCATTTGCACAGTAACCACGCAGGACCCGGGTGGCAACGGACCCAGCCTTCTCGCCATCTCCTCCCCTCGCAGTTATATGGTCTACCCAGATCCGGACTCGCGTGCCAGTCAAACCCCGGTCCGGTCTGCGTACGGCTCGCCCCGAAAGCATGACATTTTTCACCTATAGGCAACATATTGCGGAATACCGCACTATCCTAATACGTTCAACGCACGCTTGGGACAGAGAGAGGATATTGCGATCGACGATATTATAGCCTAGGCTTTAGTGCATCCTTGCTGCTTGGGCACCTGGACATTGTTGCAATGCTGGACAACTATAAGCAATGTCATACTCATGGCGCACTTTAATGGCTGTTCGACAGAAATTAACAAAAAATCTTTGCGGCGGATATTCAATTACTTCCCCATGGAGATGTATCGGAAAAAAGGTCAACCCCAGAGTTTTTTAGAAGATAGACTTCGATTTTCAACTGATGTATGCATAGAAAGGTGTAATTATTATATTGAAGTCATTCCATTTATGCATTGGAATTATTATGGGGTCTGGGGTGTAGCTGTAAAGTTAAGCTTCAGCAGGAACTAATCCTTGTGGGATGTGTTATTGCTGTATTCGTTGCCTTTGCGGTTAACTGCAGTTGCATACTTTGTGTTTAGTATATGGGCTGTTCTGTATATGTGTGACCCCAGATACGCTTATACACTCCATATATGCGTGTGGATATATATTTTCAAAGATAACATCTGGTGTTGTGGATCATTTGATCAAATAGCCAAGTAAACGTGTCAAAACGCAGACGTGGTGAACGTAGCATATTAACCTGGTGCTAGCCAATTAATGGCAGGCGTTTCCATCTGTTTTTTGTATAGTTCAAAATCAAATGTACCATGGCGAATTGAAACTTTGAAAACATGCACGCATTTGTGAGTATAAAGTCCATATACCATTAAACGCCAACGCCTTTTTTAAGAACTCCTAAAGGGTGAAATACCGACGTAATTGATATGTAATGTAAATATAATGTGTAAATATATGTAAATTCATTTTCTATTAAATATAACGATTTGTGATTTTCAGAACAACCAACGAATGCAGACACAAGCCGGCCAGTATTTACCATCCATCTGATCTTATGTTTTCTTTTTAACATTGTTTTACTTGGTAAGTGTAGTAAGAACACAGCATTAGCTCCAGCCAACTGGGACCAATAGGGTTAGCTGTCTTGCCCAGGGACAGGTCTGCCACTACTCGGTTTAGTGTCGCTACTGACCACAGAAGAATGCGGTACCTGTCGCTGGGTACAGAACTTTTGACCCGCCTTAACGCAGTTTACATTATGGGAAACTTGACAGCCTTTCACAAGCCACAAGTTAATAAAACCAACTGAACTGGTTTGATCAATCAAACTGGTAGGCAAATTAGCGTGTTAAGTTGCATATTAAACATATTCAAAGACATCTGATGTGGACTCATGGTCGTGTGTGAAAACCAGTAAAACACAAGATATATTGTGGATAAATGGCGACTGACAGATCTTCAGTTGATGATGACGTCGCGCGTGGGCATATTGGTCTGCACAATCGTCTTCAATGTGGAGCATTATGCCCACTATAGAAGACTATAGTTTTTCCATTCAAACATGACGCTTGGATTTCAAATATGTTTAAAGTAAATCCGATTGTGTTGCGATGATATAACTAAGAGAGCATCAGCCTGACTCAGTGGTCAAACTGTGCGGAGGTCACAATTGAGGGATTTGACGCACAGACTGGATAAACGGGTTAATGGGAGAAAGTGCGCAAACATGCCTATTGTCACATATATTTAAATCATATCACAAGGATGATGTAGACAGTTTCATTACAAAAACGAACGGATCGCAGCATGAAGTTGAAGCACTAAAGGAATTATTGAATTAATAGACATTTAAATACAACGAATGCAAATGTTTCTATTGACACGTGTTCCAGCGAGATCGATTCAGTTCTTAGCAAACACCCGTTTGAATATTAGGTAGACGCCTTCACAATTCTGCCAAGTTGTGAAAAGGAACAAAAAGCCAAAATTCACGGCAACTTTGTCAGGGCTGACCAAAAATAATCAGGGATTTCGCGCAGTCACACATCATATAGACAGAAAACACTGAACGTTGAATTGTCAATTCAAAACGTTTTCAAATAAATGCTGTTGGTTTTATTATAATTGCAATATCGTTACGGATTGGTTGAAGCATACAACAACATGTAATTTCAAAATAAAATATATCAATGGTATTTACAGGCCAACTGCCTATACTTGAAGTAATATACCAGGCAACCATTATAATGATCTGTCACTTAACTGACAGGCTTATGAAAAACACCCTGGAAAATTGCGTCAAGTATTATGATTCAACGAGATCTTTTCACCATGTCCCCACAATATTTCTTTTTAAAGACCTTGTAGCTCTAACCAGCACACTATAACCTGCCAGTATCTCCTCATCCGACTACTATGTGCGCGTTTCCAAATACAGACAAAAATGTGTCATGTGCAAACTGCCTGATGTAGGCCTATTATAGCAGATTTTATTTTTTCGTAATTTCCAAGATCTAAGATGAAATATGGAAAGGTTATCAAAAATGTGTTTGTGCAAAAAATAATACAGATTTGTTCCTTTCAAATGAGTCAGATCAAACGAATTTATCAAACACTCGTTGAGAATTGAATTATACAGTTATGCTTGTTATATCTTCGCTGAGAGAGACTTTTTGTTTGCATATTGTTGGACAATCAATACTCGATTAAATTGTTTCTTAAAGATAACGCAATACTATTTGACTATTGTATCACAGAGAAGAACATTTGTGCGACACAGGAAATGTGATGTTTAAGGGGGCTTAGGTGGTGATAAAGTGGGAGATATGTACAGGGTAAAAGAGATCTGGAAGAAGGTAGGACATCACTCCATTTTGCAACTTAATGGGCGGCATTTGATTGGACCTAATTTACTCCTAGAACAAGACATTGACTTAAAGCAGCTACAAAACCAAGCAGGAACTATTTAGGGAAGAAGCAGTCGGCTGGTATGTCTGTAATGGAGTGGCCAGCCAGTCACCGGGTCTTACTCATTGAGCTGTAGTGGGAGCGGCTATGGTACTGAGCCAATACAACTTGTGCGAGGTGCTTTAGAAAGCCTGGGATGAAACATCTTCAAATTACCTCAAAAAGGTGATGAATAGAATGTCAAAGGTCAGCAAGTCTGAAATTGCTGCAAAAATAGACAAAACCAATGTTTAATGCACACAATTATTATTTCAATAACAATTATATATTTTTGCTGTAATTCCTATTCAAACTTATTTAATTAATATGTAAATTAAAAAACAAGGTCATTTCGAATTGACCCCAAACTTTTGAACGACGCTGTATGTGCAAACTCACGAGCAACAAAGCAACCGTTTAAATAAGTTGCCATGCGTTAATAATAATATGCTATAAAATACAATAACAAAAAACATTTGTGGAAATTAAATACGTTTTGTTTGTTTCAAAGAATACAATTGAAAAACGTGTGGCTTTATTCAGCCACATCTTGACAATTTGTATTAATAGCCAGACCATATGAATTGTGCTATTAGGTATAAAGCTGTATAGTGCATATTAGTCTATTGGTTATAGCCCAAATGGAGATTGAATGTAGAAATAATTAATAAACTAGGCTATGGGTTGCGTAAATGTGCCATTCTATACCCACGAATAATCCGTGAATAAACATGAAATCCAGAAAAGACACAAAAATTACCTATATGACAAATATAGAAACTCCTAAGTTGTGATAGGTCTAAAAAACAATAATATGTTGCTCATCTGTTCTTCTCAATCTAACAATAGGTCCATAGAGTTATTCTTGGATGACCTACATTACATTGGCGACTGTTCAGAATCCAATGGTTCACCTGATGTAAATTAAATTAACATAAAGAAATTGCCTCACAACTGTTAGGATGTAATACAGCAACATGCCTTGGAGGCATCTGTTCTTGAAGTTCAGTCATCTATATATTTGTTTTCGGTTTTATCGATTTTTTGTAAGTAGCCTATATTTAAAAGGCTGCGTGGTGGGGAATTGTAGAATATTGTTTAGTGATTTTAACATGACTGTGCACCATGAAATAATATAATAAACACACACACACATACCGTTGACAGACTAATCTAATGGCTGAAATTGAGATGCTTGTTTGAATTTACCAATCAATTGATTTTAAACAGGTCTATATATCAAAATGAATGTGCCTACATAAGGGTAACTATTACTAATATATGAATTTAGTAAACACAATTTATTATTCACTAAAAACCTAACTAATTTCAAGTCGCTATTGTGAAATCAAAGAATCGGAGTGACAGGGATTTTGATCACTTAAGACAAATCGTCGGTAATTAATGTTCCCTGCTTCAAATGAACTGCGATGTCCACAATATAGGAGGTCGAGACTCCATCTAGAGGTTCCGGGCAAAACTACATTATATGAAGTCAGATTAATTCTTAACATCAATATAGCCAAGGGACCCCTATTATTTTAATTAAAGTAAAATTTGTATGCATGTGAAATATTCGAAATATTTTTTATTGCAAAATCATATGTACACCGCAAATAGAAGAGAACCTTCACACAATCTATTCTAGGTTTAACAAAATGTAAACAGCCGAGGTAATTGTAAGATATATGACTAACATGGTAAATACATTTGTTAAACGTGTAATTTCCTATGAATAGTGATATATATTGCAGATAAAGTGCACTTGATGACCATTTCTGTCCTCTTTAAGTAAAATAATAATGAAATGTTACGGTTGTTCTGTCGATTCAACTAGTCAAACACATTTTGAAGATATAAAACATTGTCATAATAACTGTTATTATTGTACAACCCATCATGTGTTACATTACTCGGAAAACAAATATATAAAAGTCAATGTTTGAAAAGACATGCCTTAAAATCCAATGCCTTAATTTCATATGAATAGGTATAATTTATATTAATTTATTCGATATTTAAATTGTCGATATGTACATGTTCGTGTCTTCATATTTTCACATTGCTTTAAATTAATATTTTAATTTATAAACAATTCTAGATCTGGCTGTGAACAAATATATTTTCTTGACGTGAATGAAATACCCAAACGACGACGTGCGGTGCTCGGCTGGAGAAACGTGCGGTTCCGCTCCTCCTGACACAGTTCACAAATGTACCACACGGGGGCGGTCTTTCGACACTCAACCCTCAGCCTTACAACTCAGAGGAAACGGGTCCTTGCTCGCTCCACCTGAAAACTGACCACATCTGACCCCCTCGCATAAACATAAATGCTTGCCACTGATCATTCATTTAATTCTGTGTGCGTGTGTGTGTGTGTCAATTTGACCAAAAAAGTTAGGTTTATGTGAACAAGGCTCAGTGAAATGAACTGTACTGATGTCACTTATAAATGGGTTCTGGCACACATTCCACACACACACGTGCACGCACGCACCCGCGCACGCACACACAAAAGAACACTGCCTCAGTAAATACGCCCCCCCCCAAATACTTCCACCTGGTCCATGATAGCTGAGAAATGGCACTTCAGTGGAGTGGAGAGGGGTGTGTGTGTGTGTGTGTGCGCTGAGCCCCAGGGTAATTCCACTCTACAGTTCGGAAGCAGCTTGTCTCCGAGGCCCCTCTACAGTGGGTCTTTATGAATAAACAAGCATCGCGTCTGTGGATCCGTTCACTGCAACCCTACTGTGTCCTCCAGAAAAGACCCAGCAAGTCCAGTCCACGCCCGGCACTGACAACAACGCCACCAGAACAATACCAGAACGGAGGGGCTAGGATGAAGGATTTCACGATGGACCCGGAAGCATGCCTCGTTGAGACATGGCAAGTGTACACCCTGACACTGTGTCATCTACTGTTAGCTTTTCTATTCATTTGATCACACCGTCACCCCGCGTTCGTTCACCCTCAAAGGGGAGAGTGAGAGAGAAAGAAAAAGAGGAGGGGAGAGAAAGATTAACAGGACGAGTTAAAGAGAAGGAGTTGGTGGTGGGGCGAATGGGGGTGTTGGTGGTGGTGGTGGTGGTGGGGGTGAATAAGCTGTTGGCTCCACCTGCTGCCACTGAGCTGCCAAAGCTGGAGGTTGGCCAGAACCAGTCCACAGCCCAGCCTGCTAACAGCAGACACATCTACAGAACCAGTCCACAGCCCAGCCTGCTAACAGCAGACACATCTACAGAACCAGTCCACAGCCCAGCCCCATAACAGCAGACACATCTACAGAACCAGTCCACAGCCCAGCCCCATAACAGCAGACACATCTACAGAACCAGTCCACAGCCCAGCCCCATAACAGCAGACACATCTACAGAACCAGTCCACAGCCCAGCCTGCTAACAGCAGACACATCTACAGAACCAGTCCACAGCCCAGCCCCATAACAGCAGACACATCTACAGAACCAGTCCACAGCCCAGCCCCATAACAGCAGACACATCTACAGAACCAGTCCACAGCCCAGCCCCATAACAGCAGACACATCTACAGAACCAGTCCACAGCCCAGCCCCATAACAGCAGACACATCTACAGAACCAGTCCACAGCCCAGCCCCATAACAGCAGACACATCTACAGAACCAGTCCACAGCCCAGCCCCATAACAGCAGACACATCTACAGAACCAGTCCACAGCCCAGCCCCATAACAGCAGACACATCTACAGAACCAGTCCACAGCCCAGCCCCATAACAGCAGACACATCTACAGAACCAGTCCACAGCCCAGCCTGCTAACAGCAGACACATCTACAGAACCAGTCCACAGCCCAGCCCCATAACAGCAGACACATCTACAGAACCAGTCCACAGCCCAGCCCCATAACAGCAGACACATCTACAGAACCAGTCCATAGCCCAGCCCCATAACAGCAGACACATCTACAGAACCAACCAACACGTCACAGTGCCAAAAATTGCGAACCAATTAAACTCCAATAAAAACTATCATTGCTGTTTGACCAACAGGAGCAACACAAAAGAGGAGTTGTATTTACAGGCTGCACATATATCTTTCTTTATTAATAACCAGGATTGAATTAAAAGCACAGAACACAGAGAATCTATGGCATCCTCAAGACAGGTAAAGTTTGTTGGAGGTGACCTTTGAAAGGACTCTGTGGATTTAGAGTGTGCTCCACTTGGCATTTGAGAAAAAAGTCCCATCGTCTCTCAGTGTCTGCACATTTAAAAGAGGCCCTCGTATTATCTCTGCGCCGGCAATCTGCTCATCTATTTGTTAAATGTCTGATCCGTGGTTGGGCCGCTTGCCTGGCAGCCGGGTGTGAAGACTCGCACGGTGTGGCGCGGTGTGGTACGGTGTGGCGCGGCGTGGTACGGTGTGGCGCGGCGTGGCATGCTAACAGAAGCCCCGATAAAACGGAATGCCAGTTGTTCAATGAAAGGAGAGGCTTGGCAGACAGATGGGCCCTGGAAGAGCAGGGGGACAGGAGACCAGCACATGAGCCCCCACCAACCTCTACTGATGTGTATTATGTGTGATATAGGAACTCAACTCACACCCACACACGCACACGCGCACACGCACACGCACACACGCACACACGCACACACACACACACACACAAACACACACACACACACACACACACGGTATGGCCTGGTTTCTGGCAATGGCTTTATTGAACTGGTCCTCGTTAACCTTAAAGCCTACTCCGGCTCCCCAGCATCTGCGGCTGTGACAGGGTAGGGCAATGACCACCTGAGTGTTACCGAATTGACTTTCCCTGAACCCAGAACGACCAGGGATGGTGTGCTAAAACTGGTCAAACACCTTCCATGTATCTTTATGCAAAACATGACATAAAAAGGTGGGGGAATTCATGTTTTTCCATGACTACACCACTGTACAGAGTACTGCACACAACCAAAACTGAAACCACTGTCTACCTCAATATCAATGAGTTTAACAAGCCCAAACCACTACTGTATCTACCTCAATATCAATGAGGTTAACAAGCCCAAACCACTACTGTATCTACCTCAATATCAATGAGGTTAATAATCGTAACCACTACTGTATCTACCTCAATATCAATGAGTTTAACAAGCCCAAACCACTACTGTATCTACCTCAATATCAATGAGGTTAACAAGCCTAAACCACTACTGTATCTACCTCAATATCAATGAGTTTAACAAGCCCAAACCACTACTGTATCTACCTCAATATCAATGAGGTTAACAAGCCCAAACCACTACTGTATCTACCTCAATATCAATGAGGTTAATAATCGTAACCACTACTGTATCTACCTCAATATCAATGAGGTTAACAAGCCTAAACCACTACTGTATCTACCTCAATATCAATGAGGTTTATAATCGTAAACCACTACTGTATCTACCTCAATATCAATGAGGTTAACAAGCCCAAACCACTACTGTATCTACCTCAATATCAATGAGGTTAACAAGCCCAAACCACTACTGTATCTACCTCAATATCAATGAGGTTAACAAGCCCAAACCACTACTGTATCTACCTCAATATCAATGAGGTTAACAAGCCTAAACCACTACTGTATCTACCTCAATATCAATGAGGTTAACAAGCCCAAACCACTACTGTATCTACCTCAATATCAATGAGGTTAACAAGCCCAAACCACTACTGTATCTACCTCAATATCAATGAGGTTAACAAGCCCAAACCACTACTGTATCTACCTCAATATCAATGAGGTTAACAAGCCCAAACCACTACTGTATCTACCTCAATATCAATGAGGTTAACAAGCCCAAACCACTACTGTATCTACCTCAATATCAATGAGGTTAACAAGCCCAAACCACTACTGTATCTACCTCAATATCAATGAGGTTAACAAGCCCAAACCACAACCACAATATTAGCAGGGACTATAATCAGTGTATGGACTCCAGAACCACAACAGGCCATGCCGATACACAGCACAATGGCCAGCGCCCTCCAACAGCAGACCGGGTTATGGGATGTGTCAAGGTGAAAGAACCTTCAGCTGTGCCGGGCTGGATTGTGCTGGAACTGCCAAGTCAGCGGTGTGGCAGAAACCAACGGATAAATCATGCACAGTCAGAGAGGGACGTGTCAAAACGTATCTAAGGATAGCTCCCTCATGTGTAAATATACAACCGAGTTCAGCCTCGGCATCTCTCTGTAGAAGAACACACAAACAGCTGAGGACAGATACAGGTTGGGGTCTGAAACCTGTGAATGGTGCTGTCAGATACACAGGCCTTCGTCTGAAGTAAAATAAGCAGGAAATAAAGGCACGCCTCGCTCACCCGGCTACATGAAACACACCCACCCGTCCGTCCGCTGCTTCCCGTCAACAGATTGCCCACACATAGCAGGTTTTGGAGGGAGCCAACCTGACAAGGAGCCCACAATATCGTCTTTAAAAGAAGCCCGCAGGCAACTTTATAATGTACGCAAGCTGTTGGCATGGCTAGGCATATGCTGGGTCTAGCTCTCTCTCACACACACACACACACACACACACACACACACACACACACACACACCCCCTCACTCCTTCTGTCCACCAGGCAGGCAGGCAGGCACGGACTGGGAGTAGATGCCTGCAGCAACCTAGAGTGGATCTCCTCGCTCTGCACAGTAAATGAAGGCAGGGCGATACAGTCCAAAATACATCCACCACATGAGACATGGTTACTTCCCCTGTAAACAGTCTGCTGACTCTGAGTGTATATAATGTACTCCTGACTCCGTTTCGTTGTACACAGCATCGCTCTCCTCCTTCTGACTTTCCCTGTCCTATCGTTTTTATTTTCCCTTCTGTATCTGCCATTTCACATTTTTGTCCCCAATTTCATGGAGTCCAGTTTGTGATTACGGCCCCACGCTCCAATGCAGCAACTCCCAGTGGGTCTCGGAGAGTCAGAGATGGAGACGAGTGTCCTCTGATGCGCATCTCAACGAGCCGTTCCGGTGCTTATCACACTGTTTGCTCAACCAGGAAATGTTCGCCGTACTACATTTCACACGGTTTCAGCTAGTAGCTCTGGCATCTTTCCGCGCCTGCCACAACATCTGCACATTCTGTGTCGGCGACCAAAAAACTCGGATTCAATTGTTTATACCATAAAAACATAATAATATGCATAATAATATTTTGCACAGCTCAAAGACCGTTTTGGAAGTGCTTTTGCTAAATTATTAAAATGTAAATGCCTGAGTGAAAATACTGGCTGCCATTTTGCTCACGAGAGTTTGTTCAACTCACTACAAGGCAACGTGGAGTTCTCCGGCACACACACAAAGTCCTTGTTAACAGTGCTCCCGGCGAGCTGAGAGACCGCATAATATAATGAACCGAACAGCTCCACATTTGTCCACTGTTTTACAGTGAGCGTCTCTGTGTGTGTCTGTGTGTGTTTGGGGGGGGGGACGACGACTCCACAGAGAAGGCACAAACAGACAGACACACACACACACACACACAGCCCCCCCTGTACAATATAAAACACCATAAGACACCTGACAGCTGTTCCCCCCGCCAAAGAAACGCAGATCTGCTCTCACAGCTGGATGAGAGGGTCCCCCCCACACCCTCGTCTCAGCGACTGCACCCACGCCCCCCCTCCTGTTCGTAGAGGAGATCCCCAGCCGCCCCTTACCGCGAGGTGGCCTGACAGACAGGCCTGCTATTAAACAGATAGCAAGCGGCTAGGAGCGCGACTGACTTTTCATCACAGTTAACGGGCTAAATTTAGCATCGGGGTTTAGCCGGTTTCACGCGAGGAGCAGCGTGGTTTGTAGAAATGACTCAGGTGGTCCGAGTGACGATAAATAAGCCTGGATATGCTAGACTGAAATTAAGATGACCGCGGTGCCAGGCAGGGAGAGAGGCAGAAAGAACGATGGCTGCCGGTACAACGGTAAAGCACAGTTTAAGTAGCACTGGTTTAAGATGCAGGCGAGTGGACAAAAGCATTGGTCTCCAGCAGTTCCTACTCATTCACCATGGTAACACCAATGTTCGACACACAGTAATTCACACGGGGGTCAAGCTAGCTGGCAAAGGTTAAGGTGACAGACGCGCGGTTCGTTCCCAAATGCGATCATACCAGCTACTGCCAATGTATCAAGACAACTGAATGCTTTATGAATGGAAACACTGCCACCTTACAACTCCAGTGTGCATGTGTGGGTGCATGTGTCGATGGAGACCGGGCCCTGCCGTTTCTGCTATATTCTCTCCCCAAACCCAGTATCGTGTCCTCTGTGGGGTGTGGAGCTGCACTTGTGCCAGCAGCAGCAGCGGCGGGCTTTCCTGGATTCTCTCGCCGGCCCTGAGAGCCCGGCTCGGGTGCCTCTCCTGGGGTGTGACTAATGCAGGGCGACAGTGCCAAGTGAAGAGATGGCTGCGGCCCTGCCAGGGAGCTCGCCCGGCCCGGCTCGGCTCAAGGCTGCCTTTGTTGCGGGCCCACAATCTCCCTAAAACATGTGCTTCTGTCAGGCCGGAGCTGCCCAAATCCCTTTTAGAGAACCCAAATCCTCTAGATGGGCTATGTCGCTCCTCTTTAATGTCTTAATTTCCCAGAGAAATGTCTCTGGCATTGTTGAGACGAGGAAAGGCGGATGGGAATCGGGGCAGATTAGTCGTTTATCACTAAATCGTGCCTATCTACATGCAAATCGAAAGTTCTTCATTTGCGGGTAAAATTTGAGCTTGGTTTCCCCAAACTGTTGTTTCAATTGTATGTATTTTATGGATTGATTGATTATAATCCTTGTGATAAATATCGAGCTCATCCATAAAAGGAGGAACTTCATAAAATATTTTATTTAAGTAGTTATATAGATATATTTGTACAAAAACAATGCATGGAAATCTATGATCGTTAAAAATTCATAAATATAAATCGAACCAAAAAAGCCAAACCCGAAAATCATAGAAATATAAACAATTGCATGCTAATGAACATGAATGAAAACAACAAGCCTGTCTTTTAATTCATGCAGAGCCGTTCCAGCCTTGGAGCGATGTCTCCCCCTGGTGGCTGTTACCTGCTAGTACATAGCTCTGCGTTTTACAGGCTTCGTGAAAGCCATCGCATCACTGCTTTTCGTTATATTGATATATAGATATATGATATAACAACCCCAAAGTTACTGGAACAGATAGTACAACAGCAATTGTACATTTCAATTGACATGCAAGTCACTCATTTATTCAACACCCGAGAATGGTTTTCAGAGAATATCCCCCCACCCACTCACCATGGCCCTGTGTAAAAACCCTCAGCTTACACTATCTTCATGGAAATTGATTTTGAGAGGGTGAAAAGTTGCGGGTTCTGAGAACCAGATGTGGCTGTAGCTACATGGAATTCCAATAAGATGGCAGACCACAAGATCTTAAGCTACTGTCCTTTCCTCTTTCCATTTTTCTCTTTACTCTCCGAAACCCAGCCTGCTAGGAGAGGCCGCACAGAAGGCTGACTGACCTGGTGTCCAGGGGTAAGGGGCAGTGGGCACATGATGGTGCAAGGGTAAATGGCAGCGGGCACATGCCTCTGACAGGGGTAAAGGGCAGTGGGCACATGATGGTGCAAGGGTAAGGGGCAGTGGGCACATGATGGTGCAGGGGTAAGGGGCAGTGGGCACATGATGGTGCAAGGGTAAAGGGCAGTGGGCACATGATGGTGCAATGGTAAATGGCAGTGGGCACATGCCTCTGGCATGGGTAAAGGGCAGTGGGCACATGATGGTGCAAGGGTAAATGGCAGTGGGCACATGCCTCTGGCATGGGTAAAGGGCAGTGGGCACATGCCTCTGGCATGGGTAAAGGGCAGTGGGCACATGCCTCTGACAGGGGTAAAGGGCAGTGGGCACATGCCTCTGGCATGGGTAAAGGGCAGTGGGCACATGCCTCTGGCAAGGGTAAATGGCAGTGGGCACATGCCTCTGGCAAGGGTAAAGGGCAGTGGGCACATGCCTCTGACAGGGGTAAAGGGCAGTGGGCACATGCCTCTGGCATGGGTAAAGGGCAGTGGGCACATGATGGTGCAAGGGTAAATGGCAGTGGGAACATGCCTCTGACAGGGGTAAAGGGCAGTGGGCACATGCCTCTGGCATGGGTAAAGGGCAGTGGGCACATGCCTCTGGCATGGGTAAAGGGCAGTGGGCACATGCCTCTGACAGGGGTAAAGGGCAGTGGGCACATGATGGTGCAAGGGTAAATGGAAGTGGGCACATTCCCCTGGCAGGGGTAAAGGGCTGTGGGCACATGCCTCTGACAGGGGTAAAGGGCAGTGGGCACATGCTGGTATGTAAGGGAGACACCGCACCACGTCACTCATGGGTCCAGCCTCTCGCATGTATTCGTGTGTCACAAAACATGACGTTGGCTGACAACGTTCAGTCCCGGCTGGAAGGTCTGGAGACCCGAGGCGGTGGACGATGAACTTCAGGACCACACAGAGATGAGCCAAATGAGAGAAGGAAACCCGGCCAAGTGTTTAGATTTGACTTGATAGCAGCCCAGTTGTGTTGGCTCCCAGCTACTCTCCACATCACTCCCTGCGTCTCCTGGCCCGTCTCTCTCTCCAACTCCCTATTCCTCCACTGTGTTCCTGACTCCCTCTGTCTCTGAGTTTCTCTCCGCTCATGCTATCTGAGCCGCGGACAAATTCTTGGCGCTGCTGCGTTAAATGGATGTGCCCGGGTGAGCTGGAAGGTCATCCCTTATTTCCGCACAGCTTAATGAGAAGCACATGCGTGCGATCCGCTTCAGAGCCCCCCATACCCCCCCCCCCCCCCGCCCTCACATCCTGTCCACCGCGCCCGGGTTACACCTAGAACCTCACCGGATGAACCCGGATCGTCCGGCTCGCGGAGGGGAGGCCGTGGGGTGAAGGGATGACGATCGCGAGCCCTCCGGAAACATCTGAACGAGGACCTAGGCACAACGCTAGATCGCCGCGTTCCTAAGACCACATGGGTCTCATGGTACAGTAAGAGGTTCTCCTGCCGAACCCATCATCACCAACGGCAAGGAAACTGTTACTGTACCATGAGACCCACCCGCACGTTCTGGCTCTGTTTCATGGTCCAAGATTGTATCTGGCCACGACTGTTGTTCCCTCTGTCTGTGTGTGTGTGTGTGTAGGTTGCGGAGCATCTAACTGGAGCTTCCGGCCCATCTGTCATGGTCCTGCTTCTTCAGCCATGCGTCGGTTCCGGTCTTAGGCCTTCTACTGAAACCTCGCGTCCGTCTCGTGTTCCTCCACTCAGTGACCCGGCAGAACTGGTGAGATGCACTGTGGGACGTGGCCGTCGCCATTAAGGCACGCCACAGGTTTCCTGATTGGCCTGCGTAAAAATGGATCGTGTAACGTGGAAGCGCAGGTGTGTTTGTGTTGGTGAACTGTGTTAACACATCGTCCTGTCAAGAACCTGACGTAGGTGGATATACAGAACACCAGGTGATTGACAGGAGTCACACTGCTGCCACGCGTCTCATTTAACCCGTATTTCATGGAATAAAATCCAAATTTCTAAACCGCTGTGTTTTGCTGCTATTGTATGACTCTTTGTGAAACAGGTGAGTGTTGGTGAGTGTTAATAGACTGGCAGACTGGCTAGTGGCCTCGTTACTGCATGGGGCTCTGGTGGTGGGGTGGGGTGGGGTGTTGGGGACCTGTGTCCTCGTTTTCTTTTCAAAAACCTGTTCAACTGGTTGACCTGTAAAACTCCCTAAAGTGGGTCATTATCTCAGAGACCCTCAGATGGTATATAAAACAAACAAACAACATGACCATGGACAGATTGGTCACGAAGACACCCAGACAAGATCAGTCCCGAACAGGACCAGTCCGTAACAGGACCAGAACGAGCTAGAACCAGACTCAGATAGAAGCAGACCCAAATAGGACCAGTCCCGAACAGGACCAGAATCAGCTAGAACCAGACTCAGACAGGAGCCGACCCAAAAAGGACCAGACCCAGACAGGACCAGACCCAGACAGGACCAGACCCAGACAGGACCAGAAATAACCAGACCCAATAAAATATATTTGTGGGGGATATCTGTGGTGTGCATGTGTCTCGAACTACATGTATGTGCGTGTATGTGTGTGTGCGTGCGTGTGTGTGTGTACACATGCACGGGGGACAGCTGCAGACAGCTGGCCCTGGGAATGGGTGTATCATGAATATTCAGTTGAAGCCTCTGGATAAAACAGCTGCAAGAGATAGAGACAGAGACAGATTGGGAGAAAAGAAAGAGGAAAGAAAAGAGAGAAATAAAAAATAAGAAGTCAAAGAGCTCAGAAACAGTTGTTGGAGGTGCCGGATCATCACAGGGAACAGATTTCAAACAAGAGCAAGGAGAAACACAACATGTCTAACCCAGATTATTTCCTTTTGTTTGATTATGACACACACACACACACACACACACAATGCCAACATCAAAGCTGGCAGGAACAGGTGGAAGGAGGCCTGATTTTGATCTACGGTAGAGAGAGCACGCATGACACTGTGATGACATCCGCTGGGACAACAGAGGAAGTGAATAATATTGATAATCTCCTAACAAGGACCCATGTCTAAACAAATGCTATCAGTCTGGTCCCACCCGACTGACAGTCATCTGTGTCACATATTACAGAAAACGTTAATGATGGTTACAGAAGGAATGTGTCACAACACAGAGGTTATCGCCCCCTGCTGCAAAGGGGGTGTGTGTGTAGATGGTCAGAGTCACCATGATGACCCCGTCCACTGTAGAAAGGTCTTACAATGAACTTGACTGGACCTTGTTTTAATGTATACAGCAGAAAAACAGAGCAATCGATATTTGCACAAATTATAAAAAGACAAAATAGTAAAAGCCCTTGACAAGCAGCGGCAATTATGAAGCATTATCTTGTCTACTACTGGAACCAGCTGACGCAGCAGAAGATCACCTGGTCTAATGTGTCTCGCTCCCTTTAACATCACATGGACGGTTACCTGGGGATGTGATGGCGCCAGGATGCACTCTGGGAAGACAACAAGCCGGTGGGTGGAATGTGTTCCCCGCGGCAATAATCTACTAGGTTTTAGGAAGATGATGAAGGTGTTCCCTTGGCCTCCAAATTCCCCACATCTCAATACGATTAACCGTCTGTGTGACGTGCGGGACCAACACGTCCGATCCACGGTGTCTCCACTTGGCAACTTACAGGACTTGAAGGATCTGCTGCTAATGTGTTGGTTCCAGAGTACACAGGACACCTTCACCTCACCACTGGATATTGCAGCACGTAAGAAGAGTGTACACTTCCTGAACACCAACGCCACTTTAATATGTGGTCAGACAACCAGAGAAGAGTGTACACTTCCTGAACACCACCACCACTTCAATATGTGGTCAGACAACCAGAGAAGAGTGTACACTTCCTGAACACCTGCATTCCTTCCTACCTGCTGGTGTCAAACACATAATAGACCACCTGTAAATAATGCCCTCAATATGGAGGTTACAGAGAACAGTTCCGTGGATAATGGTTCATTCATGGTTTTATTTAATAAGGGAGGGTGATTCCCCCCCTCCGGGTCGAACCGTCTCTGGTCCAGTGTAGCCGCTCATCTAGATCAGATGTTAAAGTGAATCAGATGTCATTTCCTTACAGCAACAACCACTTCCTATTGTCAGATTATTCTTTTCTGTCATGTTCAGGGAATTTCGCGCTGCTCACCCCGAAGGCAGTATCCGAACCGTGTGTGTCGAGGTTAAATCAAGTTCCCTCACAAACTTTTCTCCTGAATATTGCAATTATAACGTTGGCTCTCCAGCGCCCGGGGAATGAAGAGAAATCCTCATTTGGGTTGGCCAGATGTTGGAGCAACAAGCAGCAACTGTCAGCTAAAGCTGTAGTTCCTCAGCAGATCCACCCTGATTCAGTTCATCTGTTCACAATACTGCCGTGGACCGCACCGGATAGGTATATTCTGGAAAGAAATGAAAGTGTCTGCGTCAACTTGGACAAAACGTTACATCTAGATCTAGAATGTGTGTTGAGTTTATATTCCGTGTGCAGTAGTCACGCGTGCATTGTCATAACGTTTTAACCTGACGTTCAAAAATTCTGAACGTCAAGTTAAGTAACAAACGGTTGTTGTAATACGCAAAGAACACGTCGTTTTAACGTAAAGGAATTCAGCTTCGAGCCAGTAGGAAAAACGCACAATTATTATTGCTATAATGTATTTATAGTTACTTGTATGGAGTTAGACAGTTTGCCGAGCTGTTTCTCAAATCCCTGTCTACACATTATTGTATTATATTATTATATTGACACATTATTGTATTACATTGACAACAAGCCAATATGATTAAAATGCTATTTTTTTGGACTCACTTAGCTGTTAGCGTTATGTTACTCGGATAAAATTACACTGTCACAACATCCAAAAGTCGCAAATGGAGGGAGGATTAATTTGTCTTTCTTCTTTATTAACATTTAGTTGGACGTCCTCGTTTTTGTCTCAGTTATTGACGCGATGTGAGCCAAAACCTGTGTGTCATTAATGTGATGCAGACTACAGAACAGATGGGATTAATTAATTAGCCCATGTATGTTTAAATTTAAAGGTATTTATTTGCGTGAGTGGCCACAGGCTGGAATGGAGAAAAGAACGGTGGGAGTGCACTCCTTTTAACGAAATCTCAATGAAACCGGCGTTTTCACAAGCCCACAACGATCGGGTTGCAATGCGGAGTGCTTTCATGGAATTATAAATAAATACGAGTAAAAAAGACAATCGGGAATGGAGGAAACCTTTTTGTTTACGGGTGGTTCTGGAGACCTGAAATGGACCCTGAGAATAAATAAATACAACCGCTACAGGAAGTTCAGCTGCTTCCCCTCAGGTCCAGTTTAGTTTTATTAGCTACAGTCCTGTAGAGATACCAAACAATGAGAAGCTCTCTCTCCTCCCCTCTCTCTCCTCTGCACGTGTGCTGGCTCCACAGTGAGTCTGTGACCTCCACAACTCTAAAGCTGGTCCGCAGTCAAGTAAAGATCCCGTGCGTCTTTCAGTCTGAATTCTCCTAGAATAGATACACACACTAACTTGACTTAATGCGGTGGACTTTCAGCAGTTGAAACATGTCACCTCTGACAGAGTAACCCCCCCCCCTTCCACCACCCCGCCCCTCCTACATGCATTCTTTACGCCTCATCATTAATTGAGGAGGCGTGCGCACCTGAAAATAGCAAACGGTACTGGAAGACAGGTGCGCCGGGCTGAGCTGGGCCTTGGCTAGAGAGGCCCGGTGAGACAACAGCTTGCTCTCAGTGGGGGTCCCGCAGAAGGAACAGGTAAAACGATATCCACTGCACCTCTTTTACAGTGTCTACCTGACACCGATTTGGATTGGCTGGGGGGTGTGGGGATGGGGCGGGGGGCACTGGAAGAGGGGATACAGAGAAGTGAGTGTAGAGTGCAGGCGCCATCTGGCAAAGGTTTGGGTGGCAGCGATCGTGCATTGCGGAGATCAGCCGGGTCGAGGAGAGGCAGGGGCACGCCAGGTTCAGCCATGATGATGTCACTGTCGCTCATGAGCTCCAGTCTAGTGGGTCCAGCCTGGTGGGTCCAGTCTAGTGGGTCCAGTCTAGTGGGTCCTGCCTAGTGGGTCCAGTCTAGTGGGTCCAATCTAGCGGGTCCACTCTAGTGCGTCCATCCTAGCATACTGCATACAAAACAAGCAGGCTTCGGTAGCACAGTTCTGCTCCGGCTGTTTTCAAAAAGCTCCACCGTGGACGCCACCATTTGTCATTTATCTACTGTATATAAAATCAGCCAAATAGTTTGTTTAAACTGATTGTGGCTTTCAGTTTTCCAATCAAGGCGTATGTTTTTTCTCCGTTAACATAAATAATCCCTGGCCAGCACTGCTCTACCAGAAGAAGGCTGTGAGTTCTGGTTGCCACAACGACACGTGTGAATGAAAACTGAGGGGTTATATGGCCAGCCAGGTCAGTATTACAGCCAGACAGGTCAGTATTAGTGCCAGCCAGGTCAGTATTACGGCCAGCCAGGTGAGTATTAGGGCCAGCCAGGTCAGTATTACAGCCAGACAGGTCAGTATTAGGGCCAGCCAGGTCAGTATTAGGGCCAGCCAGGTCAGTATTAGGGCCAGCCAGGTCAGTATATTGGCCAGCCAGGTCAGTATTACGGCCAGACAGGTCAGTATTAGGGCCAGCCAGGTCAGTATTACGGCCAGACAGGTCAGTATTAGGGCCAGATAGGTCAGTATTAGGGCCAGCCAGGTCAGTATTAGGGCCAGCCAGGTCAGTATTAGGGCCAGCCAGGACAGTGTTAGGACCAGCAGGTCAGTATTAGGGCCAGACAGGTCAGTATTAGGGCCAGCCAGGTCAATATTACGGCCAGACAGGTCAGTATTAGGGCCAGCCAGGTCAGTATTAGGGCCAGACAGGTCAGTATTAGGACCAGACAGGTCAGTATTAGGGCCAGACAGGTCAGTATTACGGCCAGACAGTAAGTCTGTACATTACAAACACTGCAGTTATTTACAGGCCTAATTAAGTCTCTATCATGCTCTCATTTCACCGGTCCTCTCGCTTAAGGAAAGTTCCGTTTCCCCCCAAAGGGCTCTCGCTTGCTTGGCTCGACATGGAACCGCCCCGTTGGCTGAGTGTCTGGGACGAGTTGCCTGGGTTGGGTACGGATGAGGGGCTGTCCGGGGGACACTTAATCTGTTTCATTAATTGTCCCAGTCAACCATCAGTGCAGGGCTCAGACAACCCTCTCTGGTTTCACCTTTTCTCCAACGCTGGCACCTGGGCCAATACCTGGCCAGTCTACAGCACACTGCGGAGAACAAACCGTACAGGTACCCTGCTGTACTGTGCTTTGTGCCAGCTCCAAATATCCTGGTTGTTAGGTTTTTATAAAAGCTTTTAAACATACACACATGTCTGGTGGAAAAGAATCGGCTACTGGATATGTTGTAAAAACTGCTAAACTACAGTATTTACTGGCATATGTCTTGGATTTGAGGTGAGTGCGATCCTAGCTCGGCACACTGACTTCAGGACGATGTATTCACCCTGGGATGCAAGCTGCCTCTCTTACTTTCTCCAGGCCACAGTTGAGGGCCAGGGACTGAGAGACAGGGACTGTGGGCCAGCGACTGAGGGCCATACTCTGCTTGTCTGCATACTCTGGTTGTCTGCATACTCTGGTTGTCTGCATACTCTGGTTGTCTGCATGCTCTGGTTGTCTGCATACTCTGGGTGAGTGCATACTCTGGGTGTCTCCATACTCTGGGTGAGTGCATACTCTGGGTGTCTCCATACTCTGGGTGAGTGCATACTCTGGTTGTCTGCATACTCTGGGTGTCTCCATACTCTGGGTGTCTCCATACTCTGGGTGTCTCCATACTCTGGGTGTCTCCATACTCCGGGTGTCTGCATACTCCGGGTGTCTGCATACTCTGGGTGTCTCCATACTCTGGGTGTCTCCATACTCTGGGTGTCTCCATACTCTGGGTGTCTCCATACTCTGGGTGTCTCCATACTCTGGGTGTCTGCATACTCTGGGTGTCTGCATACTCTGGGTGTCTGCATACTCTGGGTGAGTGCAAATGGATAGACTGGAATGCCACCAGCCCACCACTCTGTCCTGCCTCTATATCTATACCTCCATGCTCCATGCCCCTCATACAGCCCTCTGTTTTGCCCTCTTGCCAGGTAGCAGAAAGGTGTCCCAGACTGCCAGTGCGGGGGCCCCGATGCTTCTGGATGTGCCAGGCAAGGCTACAGATGTGGTGCCAGCTTTGTCAGGGGTCACCTTGGAGTGGTCCATGGCAGCTTGTCCCCTGGCTATACAGCTGGCTAGCAGTTTAATCTGCCACAGGGTGGACACACACACACACACACACACACACACGCACACGCACAAGCACACACACACACACACACACACACAGAGCAGCCAGCCCCCTGGATCACACACGGTCAACCTCCACTTTCACATCAACAGCTTCACTCCTAGTTGTTAATAAAGCGCTGAGATTAGGGTGAGGAATATGTACATAGCTGTTCCCAATGCCTCCGTGTGGTGTAACAAAGAGTATAGACCCCCTCTAACGTCCAGTGGGTTTAGTAACATCATGACAGAGTCAAAGTAATGCTAGATAGACCTATCTCGGTTTCGTAACAATAATATGAATAATAATAATATGAACACCAATATGAATAATAATGTGAATTTACGGCAGCATATTGGAGATGTACCACGTAGGATTTCGGCCATCAATCGCAGGAAAATTGACTAATATGTGTGCGCGCCGCGCGGAACCTTGATACGTTTTTCCGTTACAAAAATGTCTTCCCCCTTGTCAACCCTTAATGGGGGCTCCATCGATACTGTGACTCCTCCTACCTCTGAAGGTGGCGTCTCACGCCGTAAATATCTGCAAAATACGATGAAATTATAATTCTAAGAAAGATCTCAGAGAGTGTGGCGTGGTGTGAACAAACCCCAAACATTGCATGAGGAACGGGGCCGGGATTCCCCCACCCGCTGCCAGCCCTCCCCTGGGGTCAAGGGTCAGTGGCTCCCTCTGTTGGAAGTCTGTGGAACATGGCCGACGGCCTCAGCGGGGTGGGTCGGTGCCCCAGGCCCGACAGCCGTAACTGATGAGCTCCTGGTTCTGAACAGACACCACTCTGAATCAACTTAATTACAGTGTCAGAAGGAGGGGGTGAGAAAGATGGGGTGAGGAAGAGGAGATGAGGAAGAGGAGATAAGGAGGAGGAGGTGAGAAAGATGGGGTGAGGAAGAGGAAGTAAGGAGGAGGTGATAAGGAAGAAGAGGTGAGAAAGATTGGGTGAGGAAGAGGGAATGAGGAAGAGGGAATGATGAAGGTGATGAAGAGGGGCTGAGAGGCTGCCACAGGACAAAACAAGGCATTGAGTTTTCATACACGCAGATAATAAGGGTGATCCTTCTACATTAGATCCTTCTACATTAGATCCTTCTACATTAGATCCTTCTACATTAGATCCCTCTACATTAGATCCTTCTACATTAGATCCTTCTACATTAGATCCTACTACATTAGATCCTTCTACATTAGATCCCTCTACATTAGATCCCTCTACATTAGATCCATCTACATTAGATCCTTCTACATTAGATCCTTCTACATTAGATCCTTCTACATTAGATCCCTCTACATTAGATCCATCTACATTAGATCCTTCTACATTAGATCCTTCTACATTAGATCCTTCTACATTAGATCCTTCTACATTAGATCCTTCTACATTAGATCCTTCTACATTAGATCCTTCTACATTAGATCCTTCTACATTAGATCCCTCTACATTAGATCCTTCTACATTAGATCCTTCTACATTAGATCCTTCTACATTAGATCCTTCTACATTAGATACATTAGATCCTTCTACATTAGATCCTTCTACATTAGATCCTTCTACATTAGATCCTTCTACATTAGATCCTTCTACATTAGATCCTTCTACATTAGATCCTTCTACATTAGATCCTTCTACATTAGATCCCTCTACATTAGATCCTTCTACATTAGATCCTTCTACATTAGATCCTTCTACATTAGATCCTTCTACATTAGATCCTTCTACATTAGATCCTTCTACATTAGATCCTTCTACATTAGATCCTTCTACATTAGATCCTTCTACATTAGATCCTTCTACATTAGATCCTTCTACATTAGATCTCTACATTAGATCCTTCTACATTAGATCCTTCTACATTAGATCCTTCTACATTAGATCCTTCTACATTAGATCCCTCTACATTAGATCCTTCTACATTAGATCCTTCTACATTAGATCCCTACATTAGATCCTTCTACATTAGATCCTTCTACATTAGATCCTTCTACATTAGATCCTTCTACATTAGATCCTTCTACATTAGATTAGATCCTTCTACATTAGATCCTTCTACATTAGATCCTTCTACATTAGATCCCTCTACATTAGATCCTTCTACATTAGATCCTTCTACATTAGATCCTTCTACATTAGATCCTTCTACATTAGATCCCTCTACATTAGATCCTTCTACATTAGATCCCTCTACATTTGATCCTTCTACATTAGATCCTTCTACATGAGATCCTTCTACTAACGAAGGGGTGTCACACCGGTCGAGAGGGAGGTGCTACCCACTTATAGTTTTAATCAGATGTTGACATCTGTCCACTCCCGCCACTGTCCTTTGTTTGTCCCTGCAGATTTGCCACCCAGCTTCCTGACCATCTAAGCTCCAGACCACAGCAGCATTAGCTCATATTATCCAGCCCCGCCGCTATTAATGAACTAAGTAGCAATCTTGATTTTATTCCCTGGAATGGCCGGCTCATTTGTTTAATTGTCGCCGGGCTTAACTGGTAATCAGCATGATTGGTTTTTACAGTCTTAATGGGTCAAGGAGTTGAACAGGACCACACACACACACACGAACGCGTTAGTGAACGCTAAATAAAGAGACACCAATGACATAACGCTGCTGTGTGATAAAACGAAAAAGTCGGAAATGTACAACTAAATATAAATCCACGTTAATTATGCTGAAGCCACATTGTTCTATTATGTTAGGATCTTGCACGCACGCACGAACACACGCACGCACACACACACACACACACACACACACACACACACACACACACACACACACACACACACACACACACACACACACACACACACACACATACACACACACACACACACACACACACACACACACACACACCCACACATACCCACACACACACACACACACACACACACATGCGTTAACCAGCTGTGCGCCTCACATACGTGGTTCATATTTCATGTCATTCCATAAGAATTAGATCTGGGGCCAAACAGAGAGGATTAACCCCTTCACGTGTCAGTTAGGGAGCCAGGCTTAAAGCAATGCAACACGGGGCCCCTGCAGGGCCCACCAATCAGATGGAGTTTCACATCCATCACTGGGGCCATTATACGCAAGTCTGCAGGGGCGCTGCAATATGACACCCAATATTTCAACTGCAGGGGCGTTTCTGCAGCCGAATTATTCCCAGTTTAGCTGTTACTCTGCGGAAAGAGCGACGTCACGTCGCCGGTGTGATTAAAGGGTGATAGATTACAGTTACTGTTTGGTGCCTGTGTTAATGTAGCCCCGTACACACAACCATGGGCTGTGGTCTGCCTAATGGTTTAATGTTTTTTATTCCATAAAGAAACCACAGGAAATGAGCGGACATGTTTTCCAATATATTCTGACCACAGCATCATGGTTTATGGCTGAACTTATTGGCAAGTAGACTGGGATGTTACTAGACTGGCAAAGTTCCAGTTATGCCCCCTACACACATACACACACACACACACACACACAACTACTTCCCTTTTACTGGCGAGACTGACACCTTCTTTGGCAGTGAAGTGGCAGGTGGCTAGATACCAAAAATATAGCTACGGAGAGAAAAATGTCACTTCTCACCACATACAGAATAAAGACACACACCTCCAAATACCAGATGGCGTTTCTGGAATCCGTTTCGTTTCTTTTGGGGGGGGGGATTACAAAAGAAAAATCCCAAAAGAACTCACACTTTCCCAAATCACTACCGCTCACATGCAAACGGCAAATGCACAGTAGTAGAGACATTACAAAGCGGACAGAAAGCTTTATTACAGCGACAAGTTCAATATGCTCAACATACATACAAACCAAGTCTTACTGTCGTTGGCGGCAGGAACACAGAGCGAGACCAAACTGCCGGGAAGACAGCATTTCCAGGAGCCAGGATCCACGACTGTTTGATACACAGGCTTGAGTGGCACAGGGCCATGGTAGAAGGAAAAACAATCCACACTTTGTTAGGCACCGGTCCGGTTAAAGGGGGAGAAATGGGGCGGGGGGGCTGATAGGGGGGGGGACAGGGGCACAGTCTAAGTCCCTGGTGAGAGTGACACCACTCACATACTTCTTCCCACGCTTCCACCGTGAGCTGCGCAAAACGAAACACCCAGGAATACAGGGCCGAGCTCTAAACACTCAGGAATACAGGGCCGAGCTCTAAACACCCAGGAATACAGGGCCGAGCTCTAAACACCCAGGAATACAGGGCCGGGCTCTAAACACCCAGGAATACAGGGCCGGGCTCTAAACACCCAGGAATACAGGGCCGAGCTCTAAACACCCAGGAATACAGGGCCGGGCTCTAAACACCCAGGAATACAGGGCCGAGCTCTAAACACCCAGGAATACAGGGCCGAGATCTAAACACCCAGGAATACAGGGCCGAGCTCTAAACACCCAGGAATACAGGGCCGAGCTCTAAACACCCAGGAATACAGGGCCGAGCTCTAAACACTCAGGAATACAGGGCCGAGCTCTAAACACCCAGGAATACAGGGCCGAGATCTAAACACCCAGGAATACAGGGCCGAGCTCTAAACACCCAGGAATACAGGGCCGAGCTCTAAACACTCAGGAATACAGGGCCGAGCTCTAAACACCCAGGAATACAGGGCCGAGATCTAAACACCCAGGAATACAGGGCCGAGCTCTAAACACCCAGGAATACAGGGCCGAGCTCTAAACACTCAGGAATACAGGGCCGAGCTCTAAACACTCAGGAATACAGGGCCGAGCTCTAAACACCCAGGAATACAGGGCCGGGCTCTAAACACCCAGGAATACAGGGCCGGGCTCTAAACACCCAGGAATACAGGGCCGAGCTCTAAACACCCAGGAATCGTATCCCACACAGCCCACTGCACATCAAGACCCTCCTGTTGGATTTCAGAACAAAAAAACTGTTCTTGATTCCTCAGTGAGGAAATAGCAGCAGTTTGATCACTGATTTAGGTGTGGCTGTTGGAACAGGATGGTTCCAGTGTTGTCTCAGTTTTAAGTCTGTTAAAGGAAACAAAAACTTGGAATGAGGAGCGCCCCCCCCCCACCAACACCACCACCATCCCAGCAAGACAAGCCCCAGACAATCCAAGTCTCCGAAAACAGCACCAGGCTGGCCCAAAGAACCAGCTGTCTTGGCCAGTAGCCATCATTCTCTTGGGAAAGACCGACAGGGAGATGGGAATGGGGAAAAGACAGGGATGGAAGGGATGAGAGATGGAAATGCAGGGTAGAGTGGGGGTGGTGGTGGGGGGGGGTACCTCTGCACACAGTGACCCCTGTCCTGCTGTTCACCCCCCACCCCACTTCAGCCTCAGCCACAGAAAGGATTTCACACATGTCTATTTCACACAATTGATCCCTTCATTCCACAGCATTTGGATTAGAGAGCGACAGAAAGAAAAGGAGAGAGAGATTGGTGTGACGACGAAGGTGGTGGCTTGGCGACACGCGAGCCAACTAATTATAAGTAAATCGACTTTCATTTGTCCGTCTGAATACCAGACGATGGGAATGAGCAATGCATCGCTTCTACTGTATAGGTGGTCACATCTTTTTATTTCTTCCCTCTGTCCACAGTGATAACTGATTATAATTTCCAGTCAGATGAATCAGAGACGGCCACTAGGAAATAGTTTGTTATGTGCCTTTTGACATTTTATAGGCAAGTACTCCCTCGTTGACCAATAGGAACATTACGATGAGACCTCAGAAGACCACAATGAAACCGTATCCATTAAAATATGTATAAAATGTCAGGTATTCACCAAAATATATATACTTATGCAGAAGCATTCATTTTTTCAATAAAACAGTATTTTAGATTTTAAGATTTGGGCAACCTAAGAACTTATAACATGAACAATTAGATGGAATGAGGTACGAAGGCTATTTTAAATAGCCTGGACTGAATCCCAAACATCTCAAACAGTTCTTCAGATTTTTTTTCACAAAGTTCGATCCAAAGCCAATTTCCTGCTTCTCTCCTGTTCACAAGCCAACAACATCACCAGGTGCCAAATGACAGCCAAGTCCTTCCACCTCAAAAAACACAAGAAAAAGGATTTCGACACCTACCATTTTGTGAAATCTGTTCTGTAGTTAGTAACTGATATTATTAGAATGACTGGCACACCATGTTGGTGAAATATAATTGACTCTGAGAAGTGAAGCTAATTGGAAGCACCCAAATTGTGAATTTCACAGAAAATAAATATAACAGCCTGGATGGCAAGTAATACTCAAACAAGATCATTGCACTGTTTGCATTTCATGAATTTACAATAAAATGCCTAAAAAATATGTCCATATGTAAGATGTTTAAAAAGTAGCAATGACTACACATCCAAAATGACCTCAATATAGACATTATGATTGGTTGACAAATGTAAAGAGCAGTAGATTGTATAATTTTCCTTAAAAATTGGTTCAACAAAAATTGTTATGCTATTGTTGGTAAAGTTTTTATTTTGCCTCCCTGCAACAGTTCAAAGGAAGACGTTTTATCCCAATTTAGGCAGATCTTACTTTGACAAACAAGACTACAGAAAAAGTTGGCAATGCCCACCTTTTTCCTGCTAAATGGCAGAGCGCTCCCCAACCAACAAAAATGTGTCAGTGTACATTTCAGTAATAATACATTTATCCACATGACATCGATTGCATGAATTGGCAGGAGGCAGGAGAGCATCAAATAAGATAATACAAAGATCCTTTGTGCGACCCCCCTAAGAAAATATAAATGAACAACAGCAAGTTATGGAACTCATAGCATTTTCTCTCCTAACAGCAGGAACAGCACCCCCTAGTGGTAAAAACGTTATAAAGTCATCTGGTATGATGAACTATAAACATATAAACCTATGATGTACTATAAACATAATTAACTCTCGGGCCACAATCCATACAACTTGCCATACTGAGAGCTGGTACTGTGTATTGGCTGTGAACAGCCAACAATGTGGGAATCATTGGCTGTTGTGGTGGGTGTTACCATTTCACTGGACTATTCTTAACCCTCGATGGTACACAAAAAGTTCGGTAGAGTTTCGGGTATTCGTATGTTTTCTACCATGTGAATCCTATGAACAGAACATGGAACATTTGCTATGCAATTAGCAACTTTTAAAACTAAATGTTATCGTGAATAATTTTGCGGGAATGCTTAACGCGTCCGAAATTAACGACAAATACATCTTTTTTTATATAATGGTATATGATGATTTGAAATAAAAGCCCCACCGCCAGTCAGCCTCATCAATATCCACTCCGAATACATTCTCTCATGCAGATCCTCACTGGGGGCGGGAAATGCCTGAGGTCAAATGGTGCTGAATATTACCATAATTACGCATAATGTGAATGTAACAAAAGGCCAAGTACTGTGATGCGGCGACATGAAAACTATTTCAAATGTTACTTGTCTCCTACGATCTCTCTCTCTAGATGTGTACATACATTGCCACACAAAGAAAGCAAAATATGACCCAAGGCATGGTTTTCTGCCTAAGACACTTGACATATGAACGGATATTACAGCCTTTTTGCTAAGTCATTCAGAATGTTTTACAACAATATCTCTAAAAGAACTCCACGGAAACCGCTCCTCAAGTGTAAAGATCAGATCTCATGACATTTCATTTCACCACCAGATACAATTATAAAGAACCTGTATCTACATTTTAGATTACTGAAAATAAGTAACGCAATCATTCATAAAATATCTTCGATAAATTAGTTTCCCTTGGACCAACTAGGAGCTATCTTTTTTACCAGCCACACAGTGTGGGCCTGCAAGCATCTAGCGGCTTCACACAACGACTGATTAATTTCCTACATTACCCTGGGAGAGGAATGACTCATCTGGGACAGATTCAGTCACAGCTGATAGCCCGACACACTCTGGGAGCCAGCTCACACAGATCACCACCGGTGTATACACCCGTCTGGAAGCCCATGTAAACCGGGAGACAGTAAGTTCCCAGGCAGAGGGCCTCCGGTGTGTCACTAGTCAGAGAGAGGGCGAGAGACAGACAAAATGTACAGAGAGAGATGGAGAGAGAGAGGAACCGACAAAGACAGAGAGCACGTGGGTCTGAGAGTCGGAGACAGAACAAGAGACGGATAGAGAGACAGACAGGCAGTAAGAGACAGGCAGACAGAAAGACAGAGAGACAGACAGGCAGAAAGAAACAGGCAGACAGGAAGACAGACAGACTAAGAGCGAGTTACACGGAGAACGAGCGAGACGGAACAAGGCAGACAGACAGAGAAGGAGACAGACCGAGTGAAGACCGAACGAGAGAGCAAGCACGCAGCGTTCAGGAAGTTCAAGCAGACAATTTTAATCCTCCAATTTCCTCCTCTCTAATCATCTCTCCCCCATCCATAGCCCGGACCAAATTGGAAACATCTTCTGCACAATATGACACTCACACACTGCACAAGCAGGACACGGCAATGCACACTCAGCAAGAACAAAGCCCAAACATTTACCTTCGAATCAAACACGGATTGTTCACTGGTTGGAACAGTAGATTAGTGTGACAAATTGAAACATGATTATCAAAATGTCTTAACATGAAGTTAAACAAAACATGGGGTTTGAAGCTGGCATTAAAAACCTCAGAGCTCATGTACGTGAATTTGACAAAGGCTCAAGACACTCGTATAAGCAGATTTGAAATATTCTCACTCTGCGGGTGGCATTACTGCGTCTGACATTATAACAACACAAGTGATCTAACACTGTCTAAAACACGCTTGTACGTTAAGCCAGAACACGAATTTAAGGGTAATTTCTCCATATATCAGATAAAGACGACAAGGCTAATGAACCTGAACGAACACCAAAAAAAAGACACCATGTTAGCACAAGACTGGTGAAAGCCAGATTAATCAAGTTGACAAATCAGGGTTTGAGCTTCATTGCCCCAGGGGAGCAATTCAATTAAATAATTAGATCCCTGAATTAAATAATCGCAGACGGACGAACTGATCGGCGGCAATTATGAAGAACATTTTCAGACATCAATACATGAACGTTTCCGATCTCTCTTTCCGTGGCATGAAATACCCACCCCAAACATTTAACCCCCGGTTGAGTTTAAATTTAAATACGGCACAGAAGTAAGATTATGAAACGCGGCAGCAGATTAAGGCACTTAAAACCGACCAATTAGATTCAAATCCACAATAATTCTGCGAGGCATGATTGACATCCGACTCATATATTACCAGATGCACACAATCATAGTTGCAAGAAGACGACAGGAAAGGGAGCGTGTGGATTGAGGGTTAATTAAAGCAGTCGTGCCACTCACACTCTCACTGGGAGAATATACTGTACGTACACTTATTGCTCATTTGCCTGTCGGGGTGGTCTGCTCACTGACAAGTGCATTATGGGAGCAGCACTTGTAGTGCCGCCGTACCCCCGTTAACCCCTCGGGGGCTGGACACTGTGACAGAGGCACAGTATGGACACGCTGGTGGGGCAGCAGCCCACGGGGTTCAGGCACATGCAGGGTTAATTACAGTGGCCGACTTCAAACAAAGCCCGGTGCCTTTAGAAGATGTAAAGCAGCGGCACACGGAGCACTCACGGCACCTCTTAAAAAGGGCAAAGTTACGCACATTAAACTTAGAACACTTCTAACGTAGAAATCTAGCCGTGTTAATTAAAGCGATGGCGTGTCGCCTAAAAATCACTTAAATAAAATGTTAAATTAATTTGTTAAAAAAAATGCATTTAGGTCATAGTGTGTGATATGAGCGACCCAAACCTAGCAATGACGGAGGACAATCTGACACGTAGAGGCCGGGTCAAAGGTGAAAGGGCAGAGTAATATCCTTGTGTCATTCACAGGTAACCAGCTTGAACACGACTCACAGCAGGACAGCCTCACGAGCGACAATTTATGAACACATCGTTCAATTTTAAAACTTACAAGAATTAAAGACGAATCTAGAAGATTGCCCTGTGAGCTAGAAAAAAAAAATCCATTACTTATTAACGATTTCATAGACCACATTTTTCCTAATTCCATTTGAGCAGACATCACATTGAATGTGGATGTTTCAGCAATAAACCGTGTGAAGTTAATATTTAGGTGTATTTTAAACACAAGGGAGATAGGGGTTTTGCACTTTCAATTACAAAGCTTTTTTTTGCAATCATTACAACGTGGCAACGCTGTCAGCAATTCTAGACATTTGAATTCAGATGAATAATGCAGGGTTTGATGTAATTACTGGATTGTCTTTAATAAAAGACGTGGGGGACTTATTTTTATCTTAAATGAAACAGATGAGTTCCATACTTAAAATAATTTGAATGTGAAACAAATTAACTGTCACAACCCGCTGTCTAATCATATTAAATTATTATCATAAATGTCATTTTAGAAATGACCCATAATCCTCTTTTCGCTGTAACCCAATTTAACCTCCAGTGCGATGGGGAAAAAATCAGAGGACATTAGAGGGATTAAGTGTGTCAAAACAACTGTTGACTCGCTAAAGTGGTCAGAAATAAATAAATTATCATCAATTAGTAATTAATAAAAACATGACCACAATGTGCAAGACATTTGCATCGCTGCCGCGCAAAAAATGTCCATGCAATGCTGGTCTTTGATAATGCAACAGCTAATTTCAAGAAGTGTAATTTTTGTCGCCGAGGTCAAGCAGCTATACCATACATTTAACATACCACTTTTATGGGTATTTTGCATTTGCACAATATTGGGATTGTGTTGTATAGGCTCTTGGTTGAGAAACAAAACATTTAAAATTGGTTGTTCTAAATACTTTTATCAATTGAAACCCAATTTTCTCAGCAAATCACAAATGAAGTGAGACACACAGTCATCGTAATTTTTTTCCCTGTAACCTGACATCACGGTAAACACCCACACAATATGCATCACTGAATACAATGTACCACTCTGAAATAGTAAATTTTGTGTTTTAAATAAGATAACTGCCAGTCGGAGATTGGAATCAAATTAATTGTGGAAAGACTTCTGTTGACATGATAACTAATTAATAAAGAATATCTTGAGTATCTTTTTTATTCTAGTTTTTACAATAAAGATCACAAACTCACCGTTATCCACAATTGCAGATCATGGTTACATATTTATACATATTTATATTTCATACAGCTGGAAATAACCAAACCTAACCCAGAACCTAACCATGACTCGAGGCAACCGTTACCCCCTAAAGTTACATCTCCTGAAAATCAAAGTTTTTAAATGCATCAGCAAAGTCCAATCACCAACAGAAAACCCCAAAATTCCCACACATCCAGTTTCAGCCCTCTTGGCTCCAGAGAGGTGGAGGAGGTGGATGATGTGACAGTCAGGAAAGCTCATCAGACATACACTAAAAACTGATTTCTACCACTACAACCACTTCTTCATCCTCAACAACATGTCTCCCTCTTTCCGAAGTGGTCTAAAAACACCTTTCAGCCATAACGCCACACGACGGGAGGAAGCGTGTGGTCTGTCTCTCACGGGGTCCCCCCGCCAGTTCCCTGCACCCCCGGCGTGAGGCTGTGGTGGCCTGTGTGAGGACAAGAGTGGGGTGATACAGCCCAACCACATACGGGGGCCAACAGATTGGAATTCTGAAGTTAATGGGCTTCTTACATCGGAATAATACGGCCATTGTCTCCTGGCAACACAACTGTCTTCTTTTATTTAAGTTGGCAAGGAGCCTGCCAATGAGAAATGGACCCGAGCAGTCACCTCGGCAGTCCCATTTACTCTAATAACACAGAGGGTAATAAAGGATGATAGTTGTAATATAACGAGACATCCCATAATAAACAAGGGGCACTGGGACTTTCAAAGGCACATTTGTATCTGCTGGCAACAAAAGACTATTGTGGATCCACACAACCCCGGGGTCCCTTCGTGTCTCAGTCTTCGGACTCCACTTGCTGTTCTCTTGCTTCGCTCTCCCTCCTTCCACTTTAAGCTCTCACTATTGCTGCTGGAACAACAGGGATGTCAAAGGTTGACCGGCCTCGCTGACCACAACACGCAAGTTAATCTGCCCCGGTGGTGGGTGCCGCTCATCTGAGGTCACGGGGGCTTTTTTCTCCGTCTGTGGGATTTAATTGCTGGCGCGACGTGACAGAGCTCCAAAGCGGAGAACGATGCTCCCCACACCCGCCTTGGCTGCAAACTGCCGGAGCGCCGCAGAAAAAATACCTGCTCAGTTGAAACTAGAATTTGTGCAGAAACGGTGCAAGTTTTTTGGTCTTTTCTGAAATGCCTTCTCTGAACTCTCCTCTGTTAGAGGAGACATGAGGACCTTTGAAAATATTGATGTACTAATGTTAAGTACTGAGTCATCATCTGAGCACTGCAGAAAAGTTCAGTGACAGCTGACAAATGTTTTTTTTTCCGCTAACAAATGGATATACATTTTCTTCAAATTTAAAATTAAACAAATAGGACACTGAGAAAGAACAAGTAACAGCATCGCTAGGACGATATTTCAGAACGGACATCCAGAACGACGAGAAGAAACTTGGAGACGAAACCAATGGGACAGGGAGGCAGAACCGGGACAACAGAAACAAAAAACAAACAACCCGCTTGATTAAAAATCCACTCAACATAAGGTTGATGAATGGAGTTGCAAAAAACAAAGATGTTTTTGTCTGTCTTTCGAAAGCTCTAAAAGAAGAGAGGGGGAGAGGTTTTTAAGAAAAAAAGGAGGAAAAGAAGACAGAAAGGGAAAAAAAACTGCTCTGGCGGCTGCCAACTTACCATCCACCAAGTCCTGGCCGAGATGTCGTAGCAGAGCTGCCATTTGATGGACCCTTCCGTGGTTTTGCCTGCCATTACGCTGTCAGCAAGCTTCATCAGATGCTAGCACGCGCGCTCACCGGAGATAAGACACCTAATTGAGAAAACATTTGCACTGGCATGTCGGGCAACATGTAGCCCGCTCCATACCATATGGAATCATGGGTAAAAAAAAAGCGCCTCCTTGACAATGAACCAATCTCGAGCAGAGACCCCGTGGCAAGGTGAGAGCGGCAGTCATCTGCTCACAGAGCGCGCTGTCTAAAAAGCCCAGGATGAAGAGGGCTTTTTTCCACATCACCGGCTGCCTCGGGTCGTTTGTTCTCCCGCTTTAATTAGGGATTGTTCTTGGTGATCGTCATCGCCACCACCACCAACTAGCCCGTTGACTTGGGTCTGCACAAGTTCTTATTTTTCCCAGACTTTCTGTCCTCGTCCTTTTCTGAGGAGTGGAGAGATTTAATAGGATAGGAGTCAGGTAGAGAGAGGGAGTGAGGGCAGTGGGCTGAAGAGCCAAAGGCTATTAGGCTGACATTTCTGCCGGCCATATGGAACAGCTTAGAGACTATCATGCAATGTTTTGTGACCCCCCAAACACTTTCCCCTATCCCAGCAAATGTCTGTTCTTTGGCACAGATACCTCCAGACAATAGGATTCACTAAAGCCCTTTAAGAAATTCACTAAAGCCCTTTAAATAAGATGCGGGCATGAATTGGTCAATTCAACAGGCTGCCTTATTGTACTTGACACTCCAAAAAATAAAAAAGTCCAGATATGAAGATTAGTTTAAGACCATGTGTAGCAATGCTGTCCAGAAGACATTAAACACCTTTTTAATTTGATGGAAAATAAGCCAGCGACCAGACAACTTTACTTTCAATAAATAGCTATTTCCTGATTTGACATTTGATATGCTATTTAAATACTATACACTATAATAGCAAGATCTTATTTCTATTTCTTTTTTTTTACATTATAAATAACCATGTTAAATATTCAAAACATTACAAGCAATTCACTATGTTCAATTGGATAAATAAATAAGACAATTGTAATTCACTTAGACATAAAACTGGGAACATTAACCAAATGGGACCGCACCTAGGTGTTGGTCAAAGCAGAGGGATGGTGTGGATTTATATACCTACTCATAAATATATATACACAACTATGAAAGAAATTCTAACCCCTTAACCATTCAAAATGAACACAATAGTTTCAATTATATTAATTACTATAAAGAAAAGATGTTGTTTAAATGTACATTATGTAAAAGTATTATATATATACTAAGGATCCCTTCTTTAACAGATCCCACTTAAGGAACCGTTCTACGTTCCACAGAGTCGTCAATGCACCCGACGACTCTGTGGAACCGTTCTACATCCACAGAGTCGTCGGGTGCATTGAGCGGGGCAGGATGGTGGTGCCCGGACAGAACCGTGGTGGTGCACTGCTCTCTGAAGCTCAGGTTCCCCATCTGGGGGAATACCTGAACCAGGGGATAGAGGGGACTGAGAACGCCCGTCAAACAGTTCTCCCATTGTAACACAGCCGCTATGGAATTTGATGAGGCCACAGATATGGAGAGTTCTTTGGGGAGGTAGGCACACAGGTATATTAATGACCAAAGACTGCGCTGAGAGGTTCACAGGTAATCCTAATTTCACCTCCGGACCTGGTTACTTCCAGATATTAGTCACTTTGATTTTTTCTAATTGGTTTGTATAACTTTTATCCCGGCCATTATGGCTGAGATAAATCAGTACACTAATTATGATCCTTTGCAAAAATCTGTTTTTAAAACATTTGATAATGACGATAAGAGTTGTGGCGATATATTGCAATGTGTCAAATAAAAATGCAAATAACATTCAAGTCAATTTTAGATTTCATAAACCTAATCTAATCGTCTACAGTTTACGATGAATTCGATTTTTGTTATTTTATATGTTCTATAACAAATCCCCTGTATTAGTTATAATAAAACTTAGTCAATTAAAATGACTTCACTTCCATTATAGCAATTGCGGTCAATGCATGTTGTTTTGTCGAACATTTAGTTCAGAGGAAGGTTTGCAGTGACTAAAACTGTCTGATGTTAAGGTTGTGGTTTGAGTGTGTGTGTGTGTGTGTGTGTGTGTGTGTGAGAGAGATAAGAGAGGGGATGTGTGAGGATGGAAGCCATATCACGCGGTCAGTGAGGACATGTTTACTGTACACATCAGGTCAGCAGCAGCAACTACAACACTCTGTACCTCTGGTTACCAGCCTGACACATAACCAACTATACCGGCCGGAATCACAAAGTCCTATGTCACATATGACAATGTATTTATGAATTAATTGAACCGCCTGTAACACAATTACATAAATAAATAGCACATTTTGAAAAGCCTTCACTGTAAATTGTCACTGATGTGAAAATGTGAAATGTTTTAACACTGTATGTTATGGTGGGCACACAACAAATATATTTTATTACAGAAAAATAAAAAATAATGCAATATTGATATAGATTCTGTTTAAATACCAAAATGTATGTTCCTCGTCAAAACTAGTTATTTAATATAAATAACTAAAATGTCCCTTTAAAACAACGATCACAGTTTGAGGATATGAAACTCGGACAAATAAGATCGAGAAGTCAACTCACTCAGCGGCCAGTAGAGGGCAGTGTTTCACAAAAAGCGATCAGCTGTTAAACACTATTCCAGTTCAAATGTTTTACAAGTTACAACTATCAGTCTCATTCTCTGTTCCATGTACAGTACACAACGATTTATTTTTTACCTTTTTTGTAGAATTAGAATGGTACAACACAGTGTATGTTGCTGTCTGATGTTCAACAAATGTGTTTCTGTAACGATTACAGCCAGGAAAATCCCAGTACTAAACAGAAAGTTAATTATGTTGCAGAATGGAAATTATGCCGCAAATATAATATTCGTCAAATATATTGGAGATGAGAGATTGGTGATATATAAGAGATATTGCTATGAATCATAAACCCCAAAGCAAGGAACATTGAGTGCGTGTATTGTATTAGAACATTTCAGCAATACTAATGTCTGGCTGTTTTTGTTAAGATTATTCTAAAGAGATAAAAAACAGGCTTTCTTCATTTGGGGATTTAAGGTGGAAAGGATTTGCTCATTAGGGGATTTAATATTCGAAGTATCGGTCACTTCTGATGTGACACATAGGTTGAGTTTGCCTCAAATTATCAACGTAACATTACAAAGAAATGCTATTGCAATAAAATGCATTATTTATTTTAATGCTAAGTCATTTTTTCTATTATTTCAACAAAAGTGCTTATCAAGGGAGAAACCCGAGCATCTTTTGCTAACGAATCCCAAATCCAATAAGTTATCCTAATGTGTGCATTAGGTTACATCCTCTTGCTAACTATAATTGATAATGCTGGTGGAAAAAAAACCTGATTGTCAACATCTGTTTTGCTTTCCTCTCTGTGATTCATGGCTGTACACCCGTAGGCAAGCCAGCGTCCTGCCACCCAGCGCTGGGCTCACTGAAGCTTAACGAAGCCAGAGGACCTGCCAGCGCCACGGTTCTGTTCGACACGTGTCCATGTGACCACCTGGAGCTGGACGAGGAACTGAGCGGTTCCTGAGTGGGTTCTTGCTGCTTCCTGGGAGAGGATTAGAAGACCGATTTACCCATATCGGAAAATAAAGACCCGACAAAGGTCTTCTATTAAATCAGTTGAACGGCCTCGGACATTTCTTCCTGGGCATCTAGTTCCCCCGGTTCTTATCTGCCACATCGGCACTTGCAGAACATTAAAAGCACAGAGAAGCATTTGACCAAAAAAAAAACGGAACCTCAACTCCAAACAAGAGTGTTTGTTGTCATGCATTTTTCTTTCTCTGATGGTTTTCAGATGCCATTGCAGTTCCAGACTGTTAAAACTGCAGAGGAAAGCATGCAGTGAAAATACAAAATATTTATTTTCTTATTGATATACCTGTCAATTATAATGTTTATCATAGATGGTGTTATCCATGAACAACGTCTTTGAACTTCGACTGCGGGAAGCGATTCACAGGAGGGTTCTGTCAGGGTCATCTGCCACAGGAAGTGACCTCACGCCACCAGATGAGTTCTAGTGAAGATTCCTCACAGTTTTTTCCCAAATATCTTAGCAAATAGCAAGTGGAATAATCTGCTGCCAGAACCCGAGCTCTTCGATGCAACAGAGTCTGAAATGGATGCTGAGGGTGGACAGAAATGAGGACCTGCTGCAAAAGTGTTTGAGCGATTACAAACACGCTACAGACAAAAGCCACCCTTCCATTATCAGGCAACAGCGTTAGCAAGCGACTAAATTGTTTAATTTACCAGAGGAAGCCAGGGTAAACGAGCATTCCATTATAAATCCCTATTTATTTCCAGAAATTTCGCCTTGGAATGAATTGAATACAGAACACCCTGAATGGCCATGCAGAGTTCAAGCTTCTATTTAAAGTCATACTGCTGATCTAATCAATAATCAATACACACTAAACACTGTCTGGTCATGTGTAATTCACTAATGTTCTACGGGCAGAAGATAACCCACACAAGCAGCATTAAAGTGTGAATCTGATTAAATTAAACAACAAATCACATAATAATATGACTTCATCGTAAATCGTCACTGAAAACTGCCAGATGAGTCGGAATAAGGTTTTTCTTTCTCTCGCAGAAGTGGATGTGGGTGGATCAAACAGGCCATTGATTCCTATCAAATACAATCAAAGACAAGGACAGGAACATATCAGACAATGAATAATGCAGTTTACTAGAACACATAAGTGGGCGGCGTGTTGGCAGTAAAATGCATTAAGGTTAATACATTCAGCTAGTCCTGTCCTGTACACCACCTCAGACCTGACACCTTACATTCCAGCCACCTGGTCCTCCCTCTGTGTGTGTGTGTGTGTGTGTGTGTGTGTGTGCGGACTGTGTGCTGTATGTAGTATGTGTGTGTGTGTGTCACGAGTCCTCACAAAATTATTCTAGAGGTTGAATTTAGGTCAGTCTTAGTTTGTTTAGGTTCAGGTTAGACAAGGGAACGTTTTATTTTTTATGACCATCTATCACAGTGTGTGTGTGTGTGTGTGTGTGTGAGACACAAAGCGAGTCAGGAAGAGGCTCTGTGAACACACTGAATCCTGAGTCTACGACCAGAGACAGAGGATAGGAGAGCGGGAGGTAAAGGCCAGGAGTGGCAGCCATGAGTACCATCTGCTTGTGCTTCTGGCAGAGCCAAGACGGCTCTTCGTAGCTGGAGATAACGCGGCTAACTTACTGCCACATGCTTTTAGCGGTTACCGATGTCCGACGATATAGTCCTGCTGTTTTACACGCCTTGGATGTTATCTGGGTATATGTGTGCACAGATGACGAAATCAATAATTAGCGTAACCGTCCACCAAAAACATAGACATTTGTACACAAATGCAATAATTCAAACTGTGGCCATTCAATATTTCCAGGAGTTTGCTACTTACTAAATTATAAATTTTACCAAAACACGCTACATTTTCCACACTTTACACTTAGAACCGAATAATAACAACGTTTTTTCTGTTAAGTTATAGGACAAAATAAAAACACATAAAAACATTGAAATCGAGCAAATAGATTGTAATGACCTTCTCCCCTGGCCCCCTCCCCAACTACAGATTAATGACGGGCTAGTATGGGCAACCTTGCGCAGCTTTTATTTACCTCAGGAAACGGTGCCTGGTGCCCTTGAAGGCTATTTATACCGTGGAACATTTAGCCAAATCTTAATGGATCATCGGGCAAGAGTCATCAATTTCCGTGGGTTTGCGTTGATTTTCGGGTTGGCAGAAGCATAAAACTTTCATAATTTTCTCTCCTCCTTTTTGCGTTTGCGACAAGCGCATACAGGAGTCCTGTTCTCTCCAGAGGGGCCTACAGACACGTGGAAAGGCTTGCCAAATGGCGTCGAGGCGTGCCAAATGCCAGAGCGCCACATCGTCCCCAGAACAAGATAGTGCCATTGTGCCATTTAATGTGGACAGGCGTCGCGGGGCTGTAGCCTGAGACAGGCCCGCTGAGCTGACGTCCATCTTGGCACATCATCCCGAATCATAAAGAGGGCTGATGAGTGGCGGCCAATGCTGTCATCCCGTTGTCCAATGTCAGCCAGCAGCAAGCTTCTGCTCTGCTCCTCTGACCTTCACTCACGCAGTGGCCCACCGGCGACCCACGACACCTCGTACCCGTCTGGCTGCCCGCCGGGGTACCCACGACCCATGTAAAATCCACATTTGGACAACATTCCAGGCCAACCCTTTAAAGTATAAGTTTAGATGTGTAAATTATCGAGTCTGCAAACAAGGTGAATGTAGTATGGGTGTGTGGCTGTAAGGATATTGGTTCGAATCCTGAGCCGAAAGAGGGTGAAAGAAATTTCAACGACAAGATAACCATTTGAAAATGGCTATTTGACTGGTTGAAATGGGACAAAGATGCTTCAAGATCTCCAGATATTTGCTTACTCACTTATCGGCCATTACTAGCGAAATATTTTTTTCTACCATAGCGAAAGCAAAGTAGATTATCCTTTCGTATAACATTCTTATAAAACAGAATGTTTGTAAAGAATTCCTACTTGCAATAATCAAAAGTTGCAAAAAGCCCTCCTTTCGTGAAACCAAACCGTTACTATTGGTCAAAATTAAAATAATGAGGAAACTGTATATCTGCTTTAATGAAGAAGGCCAATAATATTTTTTTCAGTTCAGAGTTGCATCTTAAATTTCCTCTTTCTCACATAATGGCTCCATTGTTGTGACTGCAGATTAGTGACTGGAACTGAACTTCACAAAATACCTGCCTCTCCCCCGAGTCAGTTACCTGAAAGCTCACATTTATTCCTCCAACCTTTGAAATCCTCTCTCAAGGCTGCTTCAATGGCCAGTCCAACCAGGTGGCTTTCATCTACTTATTTAGAGGTATTTCTTATGTTAAGCAAACTGAATTAGCCTGTCTATCTCTGTGACAATACAGGTAAATGTCCTTTGCTTTCAGAGTGGTCATTTTCATTTCTCAGCTGAAATAATTATTTAATGCGTTCAAGACTTTGCAAAGCTTCACCTGTAGATGGAACTGTGTATTCACTGTTGAGATAATCCTTTGTTTTTCAAAGTTAAGCAAGAAAACGCACAGTGATCCATAAATCATATCTTTAGAACGATTCCACCCTCAGAACAGGGACATATCCAGAATTAGACTACACTACAGAGTTGATAAATGAAGACATTAATTGAAAATCGTCACTATAGACGCACAATGTGATGTGGTTTTGGCTGTGGGCCTCGCTAGAGAGAATATGCGTAAAGAGACAAATGGGCTTTCAGTAAAAAAAAATTAAACAAGGGAAACTTGAGGAAGGCTGTAGGACAGTATGAACAATGTGTTGGGCTTGAATGTAATTCCTTTCTATCTCTCTTTCTCTTCCTCTCTCTAAATGTCACTATTTTAAAAAGAATTAATTTCGAATTACAGGTATCACTGTACTTTATGGCAGTAGTCGAGTGCACGTTATTATTTCGGCTCTTAAGTATAAGTGAATACTTAGACATGAAGACAAACACATATCATTAATAGTATCAGCATTCCACAATCTTCTGTGTGGCCATGACGTTATTATCTCACTGACACCCCAGTAATCTGACGTGTGTGGCTGCTAGCCTATCAGTGAGACCAACTGAACAGTTACCAAAAACTCCCCAGATTGAATCCCAAAGAAAAAACATCAATGTATTTTCTGACTGGCAGACGTTGGTCACACGCTCTAATCCCAGCAGCCTCCCACACCTGTCCAGACTCTCGCTGTTGGATTAACCACAGACGCCCGGCCACGCTTAGACCCCAGTCAATGAATACACACTGTTATCTGTGTCAGTCTATTAGTCAAATACTGCCGGACTGCCGACGTGAATGACGGGCAAACCCAGCGCAGGTTCCCCGGCTGAAATTCCCAGAGGCCACGGTCCGCCTGAACGACCTCAAGGGCGGAGTATCAAAGGGGAACAATGGTGCTCCGCCGCGCTCCCTTTACAGCTGTTTAGCATAATTAATTTGATCAGTCTACAGTAAGGTTTAGCGCTCCCATGCCTTCTGCCACTGTGAATCACATCGGCGCGCTAACCATTTTAGCCGATGAGACTTCCCTCCGCCCTGGTGGGACTCAGTGCGGCCGACCTCTGTGGGCTGGAGATAAACACAAGGCTGAAGCGGAGGCGCACAGAGACAGGTTTCGCGCCGCGCAGTGGACTTTATGGAGCGACTCGGAAAGTCAGAATTTATTGTTTTTTTCCTTCAGGATTAGTTATGAACTAAAAGTGTAACTCTTGTGGTTGTGAAATGTATCCTTATTTGGCTGGGAGATTACGTCAGGGAGGCCAGGTGGTTACAGAAGACCAGTACACGAAAGGCTGATGAAATCCCAAAGCCAAGGAGAAAATAATCTGCTGTTCTGTCCCCTAATTTCTGCATGGTCGTTGCTGATAATGAGAATGTGTTGCCACAAACATTTCTTATGCCAAAAATATTTATTATTTGGCAATTTACTATGATTTGCAAATACATATTATCAACATCTGAAAAACCCGTTGAAATTATTTGGAAGAAATTAACATTCCGCCTGTCACCCATTACAGTTATTTTGTTCCCCATTTTCTTTTTACCAAAAATAAATATATTGACATCAAGTGTAGGTGTGCATGTTTCACTAACCTTTTTATTGATTGTACATCAGGGCTGCTATTTCCTGGGATAACATCTCTTTTTGCTGTTTTATGAGTTCACAGTGGTGATTCTCCCACACAAACATGGACACATACCAATGTACTTTGACAAAAATACACACAAAATATATACACACACACACACACACAGTCCACATTTCCATGAAAACAAATATTTTCTGCAATGTGAAACGTCACAGCTCCCTAGTGCCCGGTGAAAATAGCATTGACATCGTGAGGTTGGAGGAGAGCTGGGCCAAAATAAGAAACGGAAGATGTGGAAGTGTTGCCATCTGCAGACGGCCTTGTGTGTTGGCAGCACGGCCAATACGTTTCCCCTTTTCAGTGAGTGGAGATTAACAGACAAGCAGAGCCGTCTGGCGGCCACACTGGCCCAGTCGAGCCGGAGACAGTGCCCCCTGGGAGGGAATTACCGAAGCCTCTGCGTGCCCTGATACCGCGACGGTCTCACATCCAAAACCCGCAGGGTGGAATAGTCCTAATATTGCCTGGTTAGGGCCAGTATTGCCCCGGTCCCTGGGATACACGTTCTGGCAGATCTTTCTGCTCTTTCCGCCTGATCCGGTTGGGCCGGCTAATCTGTGACACAGACGTATTGTATCACTTCATTTTATCCATCCCTGAAATTATCGTCGTTGTAACTTTGTGATTCCTCAATGTTGCTGTTTTTGCCCAAATGTGAATGCCAGTTACATAAACAGGCCCACAGGAACTACACAGGCTGGAGTGTAGAGGGAGCGATCCTGGATCTACGACTGGTCCAAACTGGAGGACACTAAATTGTCCCGTGCTCGTTGTTGGCTACGTGACGTACAATTCAGGGTCAGTGGCCTGAAAGAAACCTTGGCTCGGATCATCGGACCTCGGGAGTAGCCCCAGAACCTGGCTGTCTTTCTCTGGAGGCCCCCGGTCTGAGTGCAGGGGGCCGAGTGGCGGGGTAGAGGCTGCGGGCTGCTGGAGCAGGCCAGGTGCGAGGAGCAGCGCCAGGGTGTAATGGCGGCCAGTGCCGGCCCAAGACCTGACATCTGATCCTTGAGATCCTCTGTCGTCAGCCCAGGTTTCTGTTTACCCCATTTCATCGGAGCGCCGGAGTGCCAAATGTTAACGAGCGAGCCATTGATATCGTACCCCTGTCGGCGCGATATGTGTGTGTCTTGGTGTGTGTGACACACATGATAGAGACACACAAGAGCCGCAGACGTGGAACTCAGGTTGCAGTTATGTTCTAAAACCTAATGCCTCAAGGCTTGTGACGCTACGGGTTTGTGGGTTCGATTCCCAGTGCATCAATAATCAATCTATGCTCCTACAACTTACCACAAAGGAAAAACGGAACATTAAAAGTTGCATGTTTACTCTGTGATTTAACCATTACGATGAAGCGATGCTAGAACTGCAGTCAGCAACTGTACATCCATCACAGAGAATGATTGATGTGGTGACCATGGTTACTCATTGTTATGCTGTAAGGACACTGCTGTTTTCATGAGTCCTGGAACTGAGCCACGAGTGGTTGTATTCAAAATGGCCCCTGTCTGCCCTCCAGACTGTGCTTCACAGCTCGTCAGTTAGCACGCCGTCCACGTCCGTTCCCAGACAGGTGCTTTCGAAGTCAGAAGTAAAACCAGGAACTGTCTGGTTACGTCCCGTGGACGCAGGGCCCCGATGTTGTGGAGCGTTCAGATGTAAAGTATCGTCGCTGAAATACTTGTACAAAACGTGTACATCAAAGAGTATTTTTGTCTGTGACAAAACCACATTTGCAACGTTCCAGAACATTTGCCTGCGGATCGTGGCCACGGTGTTTTGTCAAACGGGGCTGTACATCTGAGAGTCATTCCTCATTGCATTTGACTAGCACCACCTGCTCTGAGGGCGCTCCAAGATGGCCGTCCCCGTGCTTAGCGCTGCTAGCTAACCGCTGTGACAGTAGCCTACTCACAGGGGGTGTCCCCGGCCTCTGCTAACACGTCGCTGATTACCAGAGATTAATAGTCACTACCGGATGCTTGGGATCTCTGTCGTGTCACTGGAGGACACGCAGTCATTAATAAGTGCTTTTAATTACTCTCATTAGCCCAAGCTTGTCCTCTCTAAACATTCCGTTTCGTTTCCGTGCCTCTCCATCTGTGACAATACCTGCAAATATGGATGTTTAATACTGCAGGATGCGGAAACAAGTTCAGGAATTAAAATTGACAGGAATAAAGACTTCTCCACCTCCGATAATCTTTTGACAACCTACCGGCTCCACATCATTCACTAGAATTCCAGACCATGTAATGTGGCGTTGCGGTGCAATGAAAGGCGTACATGAGGACAGCCTTTTTCCAAAGACTCAAGTCTTTTTGTTCTCAGTGCCCCCCTGTTGCTGGGAGGGTGCGTGAGTAAGTAGACAGACAGATGCTCGGTAATAAGTGTTTAAACGAGATAATTAATGAGCGCTGTCAAGTGGAGCTGCAGTAGTTAGCTCTATTATCCTCGGCTTTAGTTCGGAGCTCTCCCTCCGGTTCCACCATTGGGTTCTATTCGCCCTGGCATTAGTCTGGAGCACTCCCTCGGGTTCCACCATTGGGTTCTATTCGCCCTGGCTTTAATCTGGAGATCACTTTCCGGTTCCACAATTGAATTCTATTCGCCCTGGCTTTAGTCTAGAGCTTTTCCCTCTGGTTCCACCATTGGGTTCTATTTGCCCTGGCTTTAGTCTAGAGCTTTTCCCTCTGGTTCCACCATTGGGTTCTATTTGCCCTGGCTTTAGTCTAGAGCTTTTCCCTCTGGTTCCACCATTGGGTTCTATTTGCCCTGGCTTTAGTCTGGAGCGTTCCCTCTGGTTCCACCAATGGGTTCTATTCACCCTGGTTTTAGTCTGGAGCGTTCTTTCTGGTTCCTCCATTGGGGTTCCATCGCCCTTTCTTTAGTATGGAGCGTTCCCTCCGGTTCCACCATTGGGGTTCTCACAATAGCATTGATCAGCAATCAGCAATAACAGCACACAATGTGTATGCATCCCAAATGACAGTCTATATGCTACGTAGTGCACTACTTCAGACATCTTTCTGAATACTGTGACTACTCGAGGTATAGTGGTTGCCCTCAAATGTCTCCATATTCCAATTGGAGAAAGCGGATATTAAATATCAATGATAATAATGGAACTTTTTTAATAAGCGAAAATAAAGCCGCTTCGAGCACTTTCAGAGCCTGGCCATCTTATTTCTTCAATATTTTTTTTTTTTACAATTAGCTGTTAAGTCCACGACAAAAAAGGACTGAGCTATGTTATGTTATGTGTGTCTGTACAGAAGTGAGAATTAATCGTCAGACTTGTCCAGCGTGGATAGATTTTGATGTTCAATTCTAGAGAAGCCGACTGGCTGGTTACAAGTTGTATTCAATTAATTTTTAGGAGTACTCAAAAATGGGGCCCCGATGAGGCCCCTGATGTAGCATCTTCGACTATATCCTACTGGGCTAGACTTGGACCAGAACCCAGAATTTTGTCATGCTTCATGTGGGGGCTTCATTTGATTGACAGCATCTCACTGGACACCAGCTTTAGGCAGGACCCACCCCCAACATAGCGTCAGACAGGATTCTATCTATTCCTTCTCGGACACACGCATACTAAGGTGTCTGAGAGAAAAAGGATTTGCCAACATTCAGATTTAGTCCGATGACCGTGACGTTATTGAGTCTTTGGCAAACCCTAGAATCAGAAAACACACAATACACACCTTCTGAAACATTTGCCCAATGAGCCCTCAGAAATGGTTCTGAACATAGAGAACCCACACCGAATGACCACCATAAAATTATGGTTAGTCCGGAAATTACTGTAGGGCCATTAGAAACTCTTTGAGTGTCCAAAGAACCTAATCCAAAGGTCAAAGGTCAAAGCAATAAATAAACTTCTATTGGACTAAATCTGAATGCCGTGGATACCCTTTCTCTCTGATGTTACGTGGATAATATTGGCGACTCCATACCTCTTGTGCTGAAATGGATTCGCTGACGGCAACGCAATGATGAATTATTTAACGAACAATAAAGATCACATTTTTATTTCTTCATCAACACTTTAATTGACGAAGATCATTTTTTCAGTTCAGTCTAGAAATCGGGCAAGCGATCTATTTTCGTCCCGTCAGCCACGTTGGCCCGGTGGGTTTACTACGGTCACATCACGGGTCTCTCAAATCGGGGGTCTCTACGCCACGAGTGTGGTGAGATTGGCCTCGCTCCACCAGTAGTTCGTGACACTCTATTAGACCTGGGAAGCGACATGCGTCAATCAATGAAAAGAAAAGGAATCATTGGCGGGTAGAACAGGACGCCGCCCTCCCAGAGGATCTTGCCGACTCCTGATCTGGTATAGTAACTCAAAACACTGCAGACTGTTAATTAAGTGACTTTTAGTGTAACAAGTACATCACCGAAGCTCGTCACCGAGAAGCTTTTACTAATGAGGTTCGTCCCACGTAGATTATTACGACATAATATGTCCCGTTAGCCAATGAGGGGCGAGACTCATTGACTGATGCACATGGCCGACTCTTCAACAAATGCCACTTCCAGTCCTCCTGTTCTTTGTTGTCTGGTCGGTTCTACCTCTTTCACCCAAACGCATGCAGGCCGGGCAGCCCGTGATAATTGTCTTTTATTAAAACAAGCGACACAGGCATATGGATGGAACACTGGGCCTCCAGGCAAAACGGAGAAGATCCTTGAGCCGGTCGAACTGAAAAAGGGACCGGGGTCTGGTGGCCTTTTCCTCCGTGACTCCTCTCCCCGGAGCTGTGTGGCTCGCAGACAGTGCAGGAGGGGGGCTGGGACGAGGGGGCGAGAAGGATACAGAGGAGGAGGAGGAGGAGGTGGTGTCTGACAACAGCAGGTGTTGGTCCATCCTTGGGGGAGCGGCCAGCAGGCTGGGTACTGATGTGTGGCAGTGAGAGGGGGCCTGGCAATCTGGTGCACTGGGGAGGCATGCCGAAGTGTTTGGATGGAGAGAAAGAAAGATGGATGGATGGACAGAAAGACTAAGATTAGGGGCTGAACATGTCCACTTATGGCCCTGATTAATGGCTCATGTACTGTGTATGCGTGTGTGTGTGTGTGTGTGTGTGTGTGTGTGTGTGCGCGCGTGTGCGTGCGTGTGTGTGTTTGGCTCAAGTCAGTAAAACCAGATGATATTTCATAATACAAAAACAAACACTTCTGATGGCTGACGTTCAAAACCAGCACACAAACATCATCACACCAACTGATTACGCCCACATTCGTCTCACAGCCCGACACACGTTCTCAGGACTGCAGCGCAACGATTGACAAGTCCGCGATGAAAAGATTTCGACGCGCAGCGGACGACAGAAAACCCGCGAGCTGGCTTTCATCCCCATTTTTTCGGAACCCAGCAGGTCTCCCATTGCGTGGGGCCCGGGGCGTGAACGGTGTCACCGTGGAGACGGTGTCACCGGGGAGACGGTTGACCTCCGCGTATACCACGTCAAACCCAGGCGACACTGCGGCGCGGGCGGCAGGAGCTCGGGACGCCACTCAAAACGCGATCCCCGTTCTTGGCCGCGGAGTCGTCGCGATTGTTCCTCCCTCAACGGAAACATGTGCTTTGTTCGCAAGTGCCATATGACAGAGGGAGACCTGCCCAGCTTGTGTCAGCTTAGCTGCTCGACCGCGTGGGGGACATTTGCTGGAGGGGTCCACAGAGGCATCTGCCCCTTGCCCCCCCCCAGACACACACACACACCCCCACCCCACTTAAAATCCGATTTTTGAACAGAGAAATGACAGAATGGCTTTCACAGGGATTGTGGCCAGGCGGACTGGCACTGGTGAGCGGTTGTCAGGGAGCTTCCTCTGTGTGTGTGTGTGTGTGTGTGTGTGTGTGTGTGTGTGTGTGTGTGTGTGTGTGTGTGTGTGAGCTGGTCTCTGTTCTCCATTCCTCACAGCCAGGTCTTCAACTGCAGCCAACAGCTCTGGATCCTCCTCAGCCTCCAATCTCTCATCCAAGCCCCGGCTGACGCTCGCCGCATCTCAGGCCCCTCACAGATCCCCTTACAACTCCCTGCCAGACCCAGGAAATGCATGCGGGTGTGCGTGTGTGTATGTGTGTGTGTGTGTGCGCGTGTGTGTGTGTACAAGCGTGCACTATTTATTCGCTTAGTAAAGTAGTACGCTTGCACAGCGGTGCGTACGCACGTTCTCTCCTGTTCATGCGTGCAAACATGTTTGCACGCGCGCGTGGTGTGTGTCTAAATGTAAATGCACTCGTGTGCTTTCAAAATCCTTACAGCTGTCACCAAAATAGAGCAATTAGGAAATAAATAAATAAAGGTGCGTGCGGCCCTTTAAGCTAACCTGCCCATTCAACTGACAAGCTAACCTGGGTCTTTGGCAACATCTGTGCCCCGTTTCCATGTTCGCTTTCATGTATGTATAATAGATGTGTTATTCTCTCTAAATGGTCAATATGTTGAGCAGCGACTCAAGCCTCAGGTGAGCACAGCAGCAGTCAGGAACAATTACCTTCACCCTCTTCACTTCCTGCTAGCGCATCGCAGCTCCACCGGGGAGGAGAAAGGAAGAGACCGGAGAGTGTCAGGTCAAAGAGCGTGGCCTTATGGGTAATGGATCTGTAGGACCGTAGTTTCTGTGTGGGACCGTAGTGCCGGGGGGCAATGTTTGGAGATGCTCTTTTTTTGACGGAGATGGAATGCTTCATTAGGCAGGAATAGGTGGTGCCACGTTAAGTTTGTTATGTTTGCACCTGAGGTAAACGTATAAATCCCTGGACCTCCTTGGGCCACAGAAATAGCTTTGAGAGTCTCTTTGAGAAAGAGTTTTGGGGAAAAAACGCAGTAACTATGGTGAAGCTCAGTGGATAATGCTTGTACAACACGATCATCACAAATAATGTTTCAGTTCAAAACAAAAACTTCCAATCGAATATAGAAGGATATATGTGCTATATTGCTTATTATTATCACAATGTGTACATATATACATACATATACTGTATATATATATATGTATGTTGGTCATATTATTTAACCATACCAGTGGGGTGCACTACTATTTGTATAATATGAGTATAAATAAATAAATATATATATATATATATATATAGCATACTTTATTACACTATAGCTCAAGATACCATCAAATATAAAATATAATTTGGGAGACTAATCAACCCTATTGGTATCTCATTAAATAAAAACATGAGCTGCTGGTAAAATGATTGGGTCTGATGGCAATTGTTCAAGCACACGTTTAACATTATTAAACTATTTTGGAGATTCAAATTCATTGCCCTCGGGTCTGGCGTGACCCAAATTAACTTTACGACGAGTTGGGGCAGAAATCAAATAATTGTGATTATTAATGATCTTCCTCCGAGTCGGACAGTTAGAACGTATGTGGAATTATTTAGTCAGATTTAAATTGCAAATGCCGCAAACGCATCTTCTCATACATTTTCAATAACAGAAAATGTTTCAGGTTAAATTAAATGTGATCCAGGGGAGTGTAACAAAGAATAAATGTTTTTCGCATGTTAAGGATCTGACAAAATTTCACCATCTCAGTTTTGACAGGAATACTCTGAAAAACCTCAGTATATACTGGTGAAATGTATAAATGCCGTGTAGTCTTCGTATTCACTCACATTTGTTAAAGGAGCTTGTCTTTTATGTCCCTACCAGCAGAGGGAAACCAGCAGTTCATAGAACGGTTTAAGGAAACTATGCATGTAAATCTTGTTTTTCCTTTTTTGTATATAGTTCTAATGTATCTTTTGTTTGTTCCGGAATCTGCATCACCTTACATGATTTTCATAATTTGGTACATGCAGTTAAAATGTACACTCTCATGTAAATGTAAATTCAAACACTTTTTATTTTGTTCCAGGCAGTTTCTCTATGACTGCAACGGTTTAGTTTCATGACCAAGTACCGTGGTCAACTCTCAATCAAAAACTTGACAATATTTGCATGTTTATTGTCGCCAATGCGAGAATGCAACTTCCCTTCAAATGTCAGAAAAGACCAACACGACAAAGAAGATCAAACCAGCTCTAGGCTTCATCCGTGCAATATTTGTTTTGATGAACAATCAACAACTAATTGATTAAATTAATGAATACATTAGCATAAATCAAATGTTTGTATCCCGTAGTTTAGCTAAGCCCAGAGCGTATCCCCACTCTCTCTCTCTCTCTCTCTCTCCTCTCTCTCCTCTCTCTCTCTGCCTGCTTGGCCGGTGGGTCAGTCAGTCAGTCAGTCAAGGCTGTCTCCGCTGTCACTCCACATCAGGCTCCGTTTCCATGACGACAGGCGCTGATGGGCACCACGGGTAACCCGCGGTGATAGGAGGCCACTGTGATATGTAAAACAGGGAGTCTGGACGATGGCCGAGCTGTCATCAAGCAGCCAGCCTTCGCTGGGAGGGAAAATGCAATGGGGGTCAACTAAAATGTATGCTAATTTGACATTTCCCAGCTAATTTGCATATGTACTCATCAAAGTTTTGTTCTTTAATTATTCTTCTTTTTTTCCGTCTTTCCGTCCGGTTCTATGTAGTTTAAGGGTTCTCGGGCTGTTCTCCATCATTTCCCACCTGTCTGCTTTGGAACGTATTAGAGGTGCGGCTGTGTATTTTGCAGATCAATACTCTTGGGTGCTGGTGTCTCTCAAACGGGGCCCCATCAGAAGTCTATCTCTCCAGGATCCCACTTGTCCCCGAAGCGACGTGCGGCGGTGGACTGTGTCTCTGCGTGGCGTGCCGTCGAGTCGCATCGTCAGCACGACACCTCGTGCCCACATCGCCTTAAACAACACCAAGTGTCTCCTCGGCCATTTTAGATTTGAACCAAGTGGCCGTTCGCCGTTTCAAGTTGACCTCCTTCCTTGACGTTTCCTCGCGAACAGCATTTCTGAAACAGCGTGACATAACGGAAAGGACCGCACTGCATAATGACCCCGATACGGCGTGCTCGTGTCCGGGGTTCGTGCTGACATCACGCTCCTGACCTCTGCGACTCTCACATTGGTGACAGACTAATAAACGTCTTCTGTCTTTTCCCTACTGTCTCTGTGACATTTTGGGGCCACAATGTGAAACATTTATGTATTTATTCACAGACAAAGGGGCTTGTGTGCGTACGTACGTATGTGAATTTCGTTCTAGTTTACGTAATTTCAATAAATGGAAATTGTGTCGTTCCACTCTGCGTTGCTCTAGATATCGTCATTTTACACTCGGCTGATGTACGAAACATTATGACAGGTGAAGCGATTAACAACAGCACGGTGAGGAATCAGCTGTCGCAGTCAAGGCCAGGAGGAAAGACTTGAGCCAGACGGCTGGAATTTGATCACTGATTCTCTGAAACAGTAAGGTTTATTGGGTGCTCCAAGTCTGCAGTGGTAGAGTACATACAGACGGTGGTCCGTGGATGAACAAACAATATCCGTATATCCGGAGAAGTAATGGCACCAGGATGCATTGTGGGAAGTGGTGGCACCAGGATGCACTGTGGGAAGTGGTGGCACCAGGATGCATTGTGGGAAGTGGTGGCACCAGGATGCACTGTGGGAAGTGATGGTACCAGGATGCATTGTGGGATGTGGTGGCACCAGGATGCACTGTGGGAAGTGGTGGCACCAGGATGCACTGTGGGAAGTGGTGGCACCAGGATGCACTGTAACATCCCACACACACACCTACATATACACAGACACACACACAGACATGTGGCGCGCCTGGAGAACGGCTCGGTCACCCAGAATTGACAGGCCCTGTCCTGGCTCTTACACACAATCCCCCTAATCCACCCCCCTCGCCCCACATCCCACAGCCCCTTGCCCCATACAGGTCCTCCTCCCCCTCCCCAGGAATTGGGTCCGGGCCCACCAGTCGCCACTGTCCCTGGCTCCAGATTACACACCTTCATGTGGTGCGAGCTGAGGGAGGGCAGGGGGAGGAGCCAGCCCAGACCACTCCCCCGACTCTCCTTGTGTGATGTCAGCTGGCTGTGAAACCCGAATGAGAGCCACGGCAGGCTGACCGCTCGCTGTGATTAAGCACCAACTGGGCCCCAGCCAGGACACTGGAGCCCCGCCATGTGGCCCCTGTCTGAGCAAACCGGCCAGCCAGGACTGCAGAAACCGGCCCAGACCTAGCCGGCTGCCACATGGCTAGAGCTGATGCCCATGTCCACAAGATAACCACTGGGATGGTGGAGAGGGTGGGTTTTATTTATGGTGGGTGTGTAGAGGGAGAAGATAGTGTGTGTGTGTGTGTGTGTGTGTTTTGTGGGGTAGAGGGGAGATAGAGTGTGTGTGGAGGGTAGAAGTGTGTAGAGTGTGTGTGTGGATGGAGGTTGTTATCATAGAGAAAGCCAGAGAGTGTTTTGCATGTGTTTGTGTGTTTGTTTGCGTGTGTTTGTGTGTTTGTTTGTGTGTTTGTTTGTGTGTGTTTGTGTGTTTATTTGTTTGTGTGTTTGTTTGTGTGTGTTTGTGTGTTTGTTTGTGTGTTTGTGTGTGTGTGTTTGTGTGTTTGTTTGTGTGTGTTTGTGTGTTTGTTTGTTTGTGTGTGTTTGTGTGTTTGTGTGTTTGTTTGTTTGTGTTTGTGTGTTTGTTTGTGTGTGTTTGTTTGTGTGTGTTTGTGTGTTTGTTTGTGTGTGTTTGTGTGTTTGTGTGTGTTTGTGTGTGTGTTTGTGTGTGTGTGTTTGGGCAAGTGTTCGTTATTCAGTGATATACTTTGATTAACTGAACGAACTGCCGAAATAAACAAGGTCCAAATGAAGATTAAAAGATGGACAGAATGAATAACCGTGCTTTTGTCTCAACGTCGTTCAAATGTCCTTTTTCCCCTACTGCTTCTTTTAATCAAACTTACTGAGTGATTCATTTCCCGGAGAATCAAGCAGCGGGCCTAAATTGGCAGAATCGGTCTGTGGTAGACTTTTCTACACCGTGGCCAATGCCCGTTAAAAAAAGTCTTGCATGTCCACATCGGAATGACAATCTAAAATGTTATAGTGCAAAACAGCCTAGATGGAAGCCATCTCCCCGTTCGGACAGTACGTGATGAACCATGAAGCCAGGACGCGGGCCAACTCCACTCCAGCCTGTGTTGCTAATGCAGAATCACTTATGTCGCCGCTGCTGCTTCAATAAACTCCAGTGGAGACACGCAAATGTAGCCTAGCTGTAGCCCGCGGCCGCTCTTCCTGCCTGCCTGCCTGCTGAAAAGTCATGTCACACAAGGCCCTCTGCTGTGGAAGAAGCAGAGACAAGGGGGCCGCCTTCAAACAGCCTAAGCCTGACCAGAACCAAGTTGGCATGTCTTCAGCAGGGCCCCGCCAGGACAACCTGAGTGCACAGATGTCAGTTGTGTTTTCACAAGCTGGGGACCTTGGCTTCACAGTGAGTGTGCATTTGTTCCGGTAATGTATTGGTACCCTAATAGCATTGCTCAATAACAGCGTGGGATGGTTGATCTTGCTACTGGTCCTCACGACAGATGCTGAAACCATGACCAAGACTAGAGGGTCAGAAACCATGTTCACTAGGAACTGCTGAAACCCTGTTCACTAGGAACTGCTGAAACCATGTTCACTAGGAGCTCCTGAAACCTTGTTCACTAGGAGCTGCTGAAATCATGTTCACTAGGAACTACTGAAACCATGTTCACTAGGAGCTGCGGAAACCATGTTCACTAGGAGCTGCTGAAACCATGTTCACTAGGAGCTGCTGAAACCATGTTCACTAGGAGCTGCTGAAACCATGTTCACTAGGAACTACTGAAACCATGTTCACTAGGAGCTGCTGAAACCATGTTCACTAGGAGCTGCTGAAACCATGTTCACTAGAAACTACTGAAACCATGTTCACTAGGTGCTGCTGAAACCATGTTCACTAGGAGCTGCTGAAACCATGTTCACTAGGAACTACTGAAACCATGTTCACTAGGAGCTGCTGAAACCATGTTCACTAGGAGCTGCTGAAACCATGTTCACTAGGAACTACTGAAACCATGTTCACTAGGAGCTGCTGAAACCATGTTCACTAGGAGCTGCTGAAACCATGTTCACTAGGAACTACTGAAACCATGTTCACTAGGAGCTGCTGAAACCATGTTCACTAGGAGCTGCTGAAACCATGTTCACTAGGAACTACTGAAACCATGTTCACTAGGAGCTGCTGAAACCATGTTCACTAGGAGCTGCTGAAACCATGTTCACTAGGAACTACTGAAACCATGTTCACTAGGAGCTGCTGAAACCATGTTCACTAGGAGCTGCTGAAACCATGTTCACTAGGAACTACTGAAACCATGTTCACTAGGAACTACTGAAACCATGTTCACTAGGAGCTGCTGAAACCATGTTCACTAGGAACTACTGAAACCATGTTCACTAGGAGCTGCTGAAACCATGTTTACTAGGAGCTGCTGAAACCATGTTCACTAGGAGCTGCTGAAACCCTGTTCACTAGGAGCTGCTGAAACCATGTTCACTAGGAACTACTGAAACCATGTTCACTAGGAGCTGCTGAAACCATGTTCACTAGGAGCTGCTGAAACCATGTTCACTAGGAGCTGCTGAAACCATGTTCACTAGGAGCTGCTGAAACCATGTTCACTAGGAGCTGCTGAAACCATGTTCACTAGGAGCTGCTGAAACCATGTTCACTAGAAACTACTGAAACCATGTTCACTAGGAGCTGCTGAAACCATGTTCACTAGGAGCTGCTGAAACCATGTTCACTAGGAACTACTGAAACCATGTTCACTAGGAGCTGCTGAAACCATGTTCACTAGGAGCTGCTGAAACCATGTTCACTAGGAACTACTGAAACCATGTTCACTAGGAGCTGCTGAAACCATGTTCACTAGGAGCTGCTGAAACCATGTTCACTAGGAACTACTGAAACCATGTTCACTAGGAGCTGCTGAAACCATGTTCACTAGGAGCTGCTGAAACCATGTTCACTAGGAACTACTGAAACCATGTTCACTAGGAGCTGCTGAAACCATGTTCACTAGGAGCTGCTGAAACCATGTTCACTAGGAACTACTGAAACCATGTTCACTAGGAGCTGCTGAAACCATGTTCACTAGGAGCTGCTGAAACCATGTTCACTAGAACTACTGAAACCATGTTCACTACTGAAACCCATGTTGAAACCATGTTCACTAGGAACTACTGAAACCATGTTCACTAGGAGCTGCTGAAACCATGTTCACTAGGAACTACTGAAACCATGTTCACTAGGAGCTGCTGAAACCATGTTCACTAGGAGCTGCTGAAACCATGTTCACTAGGACTGAAACCATGTTCACTGAAACTGAAACCATGTTCACTAGGAGCTGCTGAGCTAGGAACTACTGAAACCATGTTCACTAGGAACTACTGAAACCATGTTCACTAGGAGCTGCTGAAACCATGTTCACTAGGAGCTGCTGAAACCATGTTCACTAGGAGCTGCTGAAACCATGTTCACTAGGAGCTGCTGAAACCATGTTCACTAGGAGCTGCTGAAACCATGTTCACTAGGAGCTGCTGAAACCATGTTCACTAGGAGCTGCTGAAACCATGTTCACTAGGAACTACTGAAACCATGTTCACTAGGAAGGCCCATGACATGGGATTAAACAAAAAAAGACACAAGATAATAATTCACAACTTTATAGAAAAAAACTGGTTCACTAACCATTCACCGGCACTCTAAATTCCATATTGTTAGGCTTTATTGTCGTTAACTTTAAATAATAATTTCAAACTGCCATGCCTATGTAAGAATGAAGACACACATTGAAAACGTAAACTGCAGAATGTCTCAGCAGTAGATCGCCACCTGAGTGAGACTCGTGAAAAGCTGCTGGTAGAGCATTTCACTTTCAGTTCAACATTTGTTCGACACACACCGTGCAGAACCAGAAGGAGAAACTTTTGACAAGTAACAATCAAATCTAGGAGTTGCTCTGGATGGTAATGTTTATGGTAATTATAATAACGTCACCCACAGACGTGGGACCAGGGACTCAGGAGCCCAGTGTGGCTGCAGTGTGGACCCCAGAGGCTCTCCAGGGCCCTGACAGAGAGCCGCGGTGCCACCCATCATCTGCTAATGTCTCCCCGCCGCAGATCCCATCTCCTTACCAAAACACTTCCACCGTTAGCATCTTACTATTCATGAGATCCATCGCCGGGACCTCGCTCTCTCATCTCCCCATCATCTCCCCATCATCTCCCCATCATCTCCCTATCATCTCCCTATCATCTCTTAAGCAGACTGGGGATGTGAACGAATAATGCGTTGATACAAGGCGCCGCCTGTATGGAGTACGGGGCAAAGGAGCGATCACGCCAGAGGCAGGGTAGCGGTCATCGCGGGAGTGGGGGCCAGGGGCCGGGGGCCAGGGGTCGGGGGCCAGGGGTCGGCCCCTCCCCCCACGTGCCCCTGAATGCGCCGTCGAACTGCTCACTCATTTCAAGTGGAAAAACAAACTAATTACGTGGAAATATGATAATGCACCGGGCTGGAGGAGACGCCGGTCCGGCTCATTAGAACCCGAGGAGCGTCCTCCTATTCCTCCCCTCTCTCCTCTCGTCCATCGCTCCATTCTACTGCCGTATTTCTCCCAGGGAGTGTTGCCCTTTCACGAGTCGCGAAACATTGGTGCCCAGTCCGGGTCTCTTTGCATCAAAGCACGGCGAATTTGCATAATCAGACGATCGACTCCTCCTCAGCCTCCTTTCTCATCCTCCTTCCTCCGTTCTGCAGTGTTCGCGGCCGCACATAGCACTTATGGCTCGAAAATCCCAGGTCTTATCTGACCACAAGACATTTTCCTACATCCCGGCAAATTCGCACATATTTGACATAGTTTACAATTTCTCTCAATCTCTGGCAGGACAGCATCGCTTACACGTCCACTGGCCAAGAATGACAGATTTCATGTTGAATTGATCACAGCTGTAGATGCAGCATCAGACGCGACGAAATGGTTAGATTGGATCTCTGGCCAAGAGAGACAGAGCCTCAAGTCTCCTTTTATCAACGCATATTGCCAGAGAGCCACTCGTTCGTTCCCGTCTTCCACACCCTAGGAAACGTACGGTTGCATGAAAATTTGCAAAATACCTTTATCAAACCGCGCATGCATCTCTCTGAACCGAGCCAAAACGTGTCGACCCAATTACAAATCTATAACATTATTGCCGAGAATATTCATAAATTCTCCTCATCTAACAAGTGACAGGAACCGGAACAGTGAAGTTTCTGTATTGCAATAAATACAGGCGAAACTCTCTAAGCTCTTAAAAGGGAACCGAGGTTTCCTCACTGTGCTGCTGTGGAAGGATATGGAAGAGGAAGAAAGGCACCCATATATATATATATAGCTGGTTCCTCCTGTGCCACCCGTGGTCGCGTGCCATGCTGCCCAGTCTCTGCCATCCGGCTGGAGGCTTCATCCCCGGCCAACTTCACCCACTAGTGGAAGAGTCTCTGGAAAATGGCGCACAATTTTCTCCCTTGACCGTCTTTTTATTTAGTGCTGAGGAGCAGAGTTGTGTTGGAAAACAATTGTCTTGTTTTTTAGATTGCCTCGTTTTTATACCGGTTCGTCACAAAGCTCAAGTCTTTTTTTGTGTGTGTGTGTTGGTTGATAGATGCAGCATCAGAGCCGAGGAAACGGTTAGATTGGATCTCTGGCCAAGAGAGACAGAGCCTCAAGTCTCCTTTTATCAATGCATATTGCCAGAGAGCCAGTCGCCCATTTCCATCTTCCACACCCAAGCAAACGTACGGTTGCATGAAAATCTGCAAAGAGAAAGAGCAAATTTTTTACTAACTTCACGTTCCCTATAAACTAACAGCCAACTCGATCGGGGGGGGAAAACAAACATTATTTCGTTTTTTTCGGTGTATGAAGAGCGTTCCAGAACTTAATTATGGGTCAATAGCGAAGCAGAATTAAATTCAAGTGGGAAAAGAGTGGTGACAGGTCCCTGGAGGGCCAGGTGGGCAGGGGGCCAATGTTATGTCACCACGCTCACAAAGTTACAACGCAAAACGCAAAGGGTACCAGTCAGAATGAATCAACGATCACTGGACACTTGATTCAAACTGCGATCAAAACTAGCTTCAGCGTGGTCGCCGGCGGTCCCTCCGCTCGGCGACAATGTCAAATGGAAACAAGAAATTGAACGGCAAACTAGGCTACAAACTTCGAACTTTCTCACATTTAACTTCGACTAGACCGAGGGATTTTGTTCTGTGGAAAATGAACGCCGGTGTTTTCATTAAATTCATGTCTCCAAGTTGAGAGGTGCCCTGAAGGAACTCATCTTCCAACTATAAAGTTAATATGCTGACAAAAGTAATCAATTCAAATGAACAACCTTTAATTACAGTATCACTTCTGAAAGTGAGTGTTAAATCTCTATTTGAAACCCTTTTGGGAGAGTTTTCTGTACTTATCAACCCGCAGACCCAAGTGGTGGTGTTTTGTGTCAACCTCCAGTTAAACACGCCTGAACAAACCCCTGATCGGACACAGCGGTGACTTAACCACAACTGACAGGTCTGTGTCATCGAGCCAGCCTGCGAGCGGCCCCCGAATCTGGACTCGAGTGCTCCCAGTAAACTGCCCATCCAATATCTGTGTATATATAGCGGTCGTGTACGTGTGAATGCGTGTTCATTTGTGCTTGATAAGGAACTAAGAAGGTTAGCACAAAACAAAGCGCAAATGTAGCTATTCTTCTGAATTATACGTAGCAGCCAATTCCACAACGCCGCGGTCACGCGAGGTGTAATTTCTGAGGCAGTCTACAAATGGATTTGTCATCTGTAAACTGTAGCTAAAGTTGGCTAGGACAGGAAGTCTCTGTTTTCTTTTGAACACGTGTTGTTTCGTTCAGAGAAATCATGTTTGAATACGCGTCCCAAAGCAATACAGAAATACATCTATGTATGCCTCAAACGCTCTAGGTAGGGACAAATATTTTAGATTTGTAAGTCAGTATGTTGACAACTGTCAAATTACAGTAAACGATGTAATGACACATTTTACACACTTTTAGACCAACATTGTGTAAAGCATCTCTTCTAATATCTGTGATACTTGACACCCATAATAACGCCTCCCAGTACAGCTGTCAATGTGACCAAGTGGTTTCAACATCAAGAAATTTGGAGAAAAAAGGTGTGTTCATAAATAGGTGTACTAATGGGTTAAGTAACTGTTTAGATGTAACCAGTGTATTTTTGACTTTCAGAACACCTGCAGAATCCATTCAGTTTCGGTTGTAGGGTGAGTGATCTGCTAGCGCTCTGAATCTCTAAACTCTGTGGAGTTGTGAGTGTGTGTGTGTGTGCCGCAGACTGACAGGAAGGGGTCAACTCTGCTCCCCTCACTTAAATGAGAAAGGCAGCCCAGCAGGGACGAGGTATGTCTTTGTCCAACAGGTCAGCCTGTGTGTGTGTGTGTGTGTGTGTGTGTGTGTGTGTGTGTGTGTGTGTGTGTGTGCTCAAGTGCGAGTCACAAAGAGTGAACAGGAGAGTGTGCGTGCTGTTCTTGAAAACAGGAATTTGTGTATTCCAGTCCTTTCTTCCCTTCTGAGCAGCACTTCCTTCCAGAGTGAACGTTAAGCCATAAAACATCAAAGCTTCTGATATGTTTTTCTCCACTTCTTAACTGTTAGCTCATTCTTCTTTCAGAAGTACTAGTTTTTCTACCAAAATCCAGCCCTCATGAAAACAACGTTTTCTTTTCTCTCTTTCTCGTTCTTTCTTTCTTTCTTTTTAGCACGTTTACTTTTCACTTTATCTCCCTCTCTTCTCTATTTTACCCACTGTCTCTTTCTCTCTCTCGCTCTTCCCGTCTCCCTCCTCCTTCCTGCCTCTTTCGACCATGCAGCGAGGACTGAGCCTTATCTACTACGGGGAATAAGAACATCTGGGCTTGTGAGCGCAGGCAAGCAGGAGAGAGGGAGGGAGGGAGAGAGAGAGGGAGAGAGGGAGGGAGAGAGGGAGGGAGAGAGGGAAGGAAACTCTTGGAACAGCTTAACACATTCCCTGTTTTCTGAGGTTAAGCTATTTTCCCTCTTCCCTCTTCCCCTTTTCTCTCTGTCTTTGTGTTTCTCCAAACTTCCCGGCAGTCTGGCCGGAAAAACAACCTGTAACAGACACAAAGACTCAGTGTGTGTTTTTGTTCTCACGGTCTCACAGGTTTTATTTTCCATTGTTTCGCCTCCACAATGATCTTTCTTCGGGCTGGGATGCCAGAGTTTTTACAGTGACAGTTTACTTTCAGGAGGGTGTGTGTGTGTGTGTTTGTCTATGTTGACAGGATTCCTCATCTCTGAGCGTGTCCATATGGTGCAGGAGGAGAGACAAGGAATAGAGCTCCAAGTCCAGGTACGGGCCAGACACACACACATATACACACACAGACACAGACACATACTATAGCATTTTGTTACCTCCCGGTAAAATGTGTACCATCAGGTCTGGCAGAAAAAGACACAGCTAAGGAAACATGGTGGTTTGACTCTCACATTCCACCTCTACCTTTAAACGTGCATATTTGCGCACACTCTCACTTTTCTCTAAGCACACACACAAACACACATGTACATACGCGTGCACAGATTCTTATACACACACTTGCACAGGTAATTAGAACGTTCAGTGAGGAGTTTCGTCGTTATTTCTCTGTGTGAAGTATGCGCACGCCACACCACTCCAGCCTAATGACTATCAAGATGTCAGCTTCAGACGTACACCGTTTCTGTTCACGCTGAGCTTTTATTGGACGACGACAACAAGTAACCCATGTTCGTTTACTTAGAAGTTACCTGCTGTTTCTATTGGTTGTTGGAAATCAAACCATGTGTTAGATTTCTGGTGCAAGTGGACAGACTCACTTTAGATTATTTTGAGATGAAGCACAACCATCGAGTCATCCCATTTCTGTGCTTACCTGTCACTAAAATTGGTTTAACTACGGCACAGATATATAACTGTCACGGCTGTGTAGGTGGCGGAAGGATGGAGCCAGACAACCCACGGAAATACTCTCGAGTCTCTTTAATACCTTACGGAAAAACCCGTAGTATTACTCAAAGCCACACAGGCAAAGTAGAGGATGCGACGCAGCGCACAAACTGTAACCACTCCTCGCACGGAGGTATAATAAACAAGAAGCCCAGAGCTCACAACGAGACTCGGGCTGTACATAACACACGTAACACGAAACAATTCCACACAAAGACCAGACCAAACACAGGGAACTTAAATAGTACACTAATGAGATAATGGACACCAGGTGTAGTGATGACGAGACTGAACAAGGTGTGCAGGGGGAGGAGATAACGATGGTGGCTCAGAAGACCGGGAGGACGACCGCCGCAGGCCGCCAGCAGGGGGTGGCACACTGGCTTCTGAGGGAGTTCTCACAGTACTCCCCCTGACGCGCGGCTCCGGCAGCGCGTCGACCCCGACCTCGGGGCCGACCCGGAGGACGAGGAGCTGGACGGTCAGGGCGCCGGCGATGGAAATCCTCCAGAAGGTTTAAGTCCAGCACATCCCACGCCGGCACCCAACATCGCTCCTCCGGGCCGTACCCCTCCCACTCCACGAGATACTGAAGGCCCCCTCCCGGCGTCTGGAGTTGATGATGTCCCCGACAGTGTATGCCGGGGCCCCCTCGATATCCAGGGGGCGGGGGGTCTCCAGCACCCTAGATCGCTGGAGGGGACCAGCCACCACCGGCCTGAGGAGAGAGACATGAAACGAGGGATTAATTCGATAGTCAGGTGGCAGCTGCAATCGATACGTCACCTCGTTCACTCTCCTCAGGACTTTAAACGGCCCCACAAACCGCGGGCCCAGCTTCCGGCAGGGCAGGCGGACGGGCAGGTTCCGGGTCGAGAGCCAGACCCGATCCCCCGGGGTATAGACGGGCGCTTCACTGCGCCTCCGGTCAGCGGACGTTTTTGGCGCTGTTTGGCGTGCTGTAGGTGGGTGTGGGTAGCATCCCATGTCGCCTCAGCACGCCGGAACCACTCATCCACTGCCGGTACCCCGGTGTCAGCCTGGCTCTGCTGCCACGGTGCCAGAACCGGCTGGTACCCTAGGACACACTGAAATGGGGTTAGGTTAGTGGAGGAGTGGCGGAGTGAATTTTGGGCATACTCTGCCCATGGCAGAAACTCCGCCCACTCCCCCGGCCGGTCCTGACAATATGACCTCAGGAACCTCCCCAAATCCTGATTGACTCTCTCCACCTGCCCATTAGCCTCGGGGTGGTAGCCGGAGGTCAAACTGACCGAGACCCCCAGGCGTGCCATAAACGCCTTCCAGACACCAGACGTGAACTGAGGGCCCCGATCAGATACTATGTCCTCCGGTACCCCGTAGTGCCGGAAGACGTGTGTAAACAGGGCCTCTGCGGTCTGCAGGGCCGTTGGGAGACCTCCCAGGGGCAGGAAGCGGCAGGCCTTTGAAAAACGGTCCACAACGACCAGGACTGTAGTGTGACCTTGGGAGAGAGGGAGATCAGTCAGAAAATCAACACTAATGTGAGACCATGGTCGCCGTGGAACGGGCAAAGGTTGTAACTTACCCGCCGGAAGGTGCCTAGGTGCCTTACACTGGGCACACACGGAACACGAGGAGACGTACAACCTCACATCCTTGGCCAGACCAGGCCACCAATATTTATTGGTAAGGCAGCGCACTGTCCGACCAATGCCCGGGTGACCCGAGGACACCGATGTGTGGGCCCAGCAGATGAGACGGTCGCGAACATCCAGCGGCACGTACACGCGCCCCTCGGGGCACTGAGGAGGAGATGGATCCGTGCGTAATGCGCGCTGGATGTCCGCATCAACCTCCCACATCACCGGTGCCACTATACAGGAGGCAGGAAGAATAGGTGAGTTATCAACCTGCCTCTCCTCTGTGTCATATAATCGAGACAGCGCGTCTGCCTTGACGTTCTTCGTACCCGGAATGTACGACAACGTAAACTCAAACCGGGTAAAGAATAACGCCCACCTGGCCTGGCGAGGGTTAAGCCTCCTAGCAGCCCGTATGTACTCCAGGTTACGGTGGTCAGTCCAGACTACAAACGGGTGTTTCGCTCCCTCGAGCCAGTGTCTCCATTCTGTCAGAGCTCTGACTACAGCTAACAGCTCCCTATCACCCACGTCATAGTTTTGTTCCGCCGCACTGAGTTTCCGCGAGTAGAACGCACAGGGACGGACTTTGGGAGGGGTGCCCGAACGCTGGGACAGTATAGCACCAATCCCAACCTCCGATGCATCCACCTCAACTATGAAGGAAGTGATGGATCAGGGTGAGCCAAAACCGGCGCGGATGTAAACAGCATTTTTAGTGTACTAAACGCGCGGTCTGCCTCGTTCGACCAACGAATCCGAGATGGCCCCCCTTCAACAATGATGTAATGGGAGCTGCTACCTTGCCAAAGTTCTTGATGAATCTGCGGTAGAAATTCGCGAAACCGATAACTCGCTGTACCGCCTTTACCGTGGTTGGAACGGGCCAATTACGCACGGCAGCCACGCGATCAACCTCCATTTCCACCCCCTCGTAGTAATGTGGAACCCGAGAAAGGAGACTGCTCGCTGGAAAAACAGACACTTTTCCAATTTGGCATACAGGTCATGCGACCTCAGTCGATCCAGTACTCTGCGAACAAGCAAAACATGATCAGTCCGGTTATCCGAATACACAAGGATGTCGTCTATGTAGACGAACACGCCGCGGCCGATCATGTCCCGAAAAATGTTATTCACAAAGGACTGGAAAACCGACGGCGCATTCATTAACCCGTACGGCATCACCAGGTACTCATAGTGACCTGATGTTGTGCTAAAGGCTGTTTTCCACTCATCTCCCTCCCGGATACGCACCAAATTGTATGCACTCCTGAGATCTAACTTTGTAAAAAAGCGTGCCCCGTGCATTGACTCGATTACAGACGAAATCAGTGGGAGAGGGTACCGATAGCGAGCTGTAATGTTGTTAAGTGCTCGATAGTCAATACACGGTCGCAAACCGCCGTCCTTCTTTTTACAAAGAAAAACTTGAGGATGCTGAAGAGGTGGAATGGCGGATCATCCCCTGCTTCAATGACTCGGACACATACGTCTCCATCGCTTCTGTCTCTGCCTGAGACAGGGGATACACGTGACTGTATGGTGGTACAGCGCCTACCTGCAGTTCTATCGCGCAATCCCCGGTCGATGGGGAGGTAATTTGGTAGCCAATTGTTTTGAAAATACGAGGGCCAGATCAGAATATTCGGGAGGAATGCGCACAGTGGAGACACTGTCTGGACTCTCCACCGTCGTCGCTCCGACGGAAACACCCAGACACCTCCCTGACATTCCCGCGACCAACCCGTCAGTGCCCTCCGAGGCCATGAAAATTGAGGATTGTGTTTCGACAGCCAAGGCATGCCTAGCACAACGGGGAAGGAAGGTGAGTCAATTAATTGCAATGTAATCATTTCAGTGTGTGTGTGTTGTGTGACCATAGTTACCGGTACCGTGACCTGCGTCACCATCCCCGATCCCAATGGTCGACTGTCCAGCCCCGTAATGGTTCGGGCACAGGCCAACGGCACCACCGGAATCTGTAACAGACTGGCATATGTTCTGTCAATAAAGTCCCCAGCTGCGCCGGAATCTACGAGCGCCTTACACTGGGGAGATTGCGGAGAAGTGGGGAAACAGACGTGAATTGTGGTATGGGTATCAGAGGGCCCTGACGGGGTGTGGGGTGTATTCACCCTCCCTGTCACAGGAATATCAGACCTCCTACACCCTGGTTTATTATTGCGCTGGTAGCAGTGAGAGGCAGAGTGGCCCTTTCTGCCACAAAAGCGCACTCTCTAGCCCGCGCGGTCTCCCGTGACGCGGTGCCTCCCACTTCCATCGGCTCTGGAGCGACAGCAGGACTGAGTGAAACGGAGGAGCCCAACCGGAACGTCCGCGAACAACCAGTAGATTGTCCAATGTAATGGCCAATTCTACTAGCTGCTCGAAAGAGAGAGTTGCATCACTACACGCCAACTCCCGACGGACGTCCGGGTTTAGATGTACATTAAATACATCTTTCTTGGCCCGTTCGTTCCACCCAGCCCCCGCTGCCAGGGTCCTGAACTCCAGCGCAAACTCCTGCACGCTCCTCTCTCCCTGCCTCAGGAAAACAAGACGCTCGCCCACCTCCCTCCCTCAGGAGGATGGTCAAATACCGAGCGAAAGTGGCGGACGAACGCCTCGTAATCACATAGGATAGACCCTCCCTAGACCATATAGCTCCGGCCCAAGAGAGAGCCTTACCTGTGAGGCGGGTGATGAGTGCGGCGATTTTTCGTCGGTCGGAGGGCGCTGGGTTCAGATCCCCCAAATACAACTCGATCTGGAGGATAAAACCCTGACAGTGTTCTGCCGCTCCGTCATACACCGCAGGCGGATCCAAGTTGATTCCCCGAGTAGCAGGTGGTAAGGGACTCAGTAGGGGAATCTCCGCCGGTTGCGCTGTCCCGGGCAGCCGGGTCTCCAGCTGTCGTACGTTGGCGACCAAGGTGTTGAGGGCATCGCCCAATGATGTCAGCACCGCCGAGTGCTGAGCGAGGGTCTCCGCTATTGCTGGCTCCATGGCTCCGCGACGTGGTGGGTGTGGAATTCTGTCACGGCTGTGTAGGTGGCGGAAGGATGGAGCCAGACAACCCACGGAAATACTCTCGAGTCTCTTTAATACCTTACGGAAAAACCCGTAGTATTACTCAAAGCCACACAGGCAAAGTAGAGGATGCGACGCAGCGCACAAACTGTAACCACTCCTCGCACGGAGGTATCATAAACAAGAAGCCCAGAGCTCACAACGAGACTCGGGCTGTACATAACACACGTAACACGAAACAATTCCACACAAAGACCAGACCAAACACAGGGAACTTAAATAGTACACTAATGAGATAATGGACACCAGGTGTAGTGATGACGAGACTGAACAAGGTGTGCAGGGGGAGGAGATAACGATGGTGGCTCAGAAGACCGGGGAGGACGACCGCCGCAGGCCGCCAGCAGGGGGTGGCACACTGGCTTCTGAGGGAGTTCTCACAATAACAGACTGAACCAAAAGCTGATGCGCTTTTTCATTCCTCTTACAAGCCGGACAATTCAGATTCTTCACTAGTAGGCAATGAGGTGGCCTACATCGTTCGAATGTCTACCAATCGACTGAAAACAAATGTTCCCCATCAAGTTCCAATGACTCATCACACATAATAGAACCAGTGCTCGTGTTAACAGGCATATTCTCTCCAAGTAGCATTTTTATCGTACCCATTTGTATGCACTATTTAAATGAGTCCTACGAAAGAATGCAGTCTGTTCTAGTGATGGAGAACTCTACATCAGAAACATTTACTTGAGACGAAAAAAACACACACGCAGCGTAGAATTTAGTTACAAAATAAATGCACTCTTGCATAGAAATTGACTACCAAATAAATACTGTCATGCATTGAATTACACTTTCCAAAATAAATGCATAGACGCATACCAACAGACTTTACAAAATAAAAGCATATAGACGCACACAAACGGACGTTACAAAATAAATGCATAGACGCACACAAACAGACATTACAAAATTAAAAAAATAGACGCACACAAACAGACTTTACAAAATGAATCTTCTGTAGCATTGAGACTCTGCAAAATAAATACTGTCTGGCATATAAATGGACTTAAATACTCTATAGCTTAGAAGTGGAGTGTCTATCATACGTTGGTCCAATCCGACCTGTCTGGAGGCCAGATGAAAGTCGACTAGCGTCACCAGCAAATGAATGCACGTCTGCCCCAACGGGACCTGACACACAGCCACTAGATCCCAGCTCCCTTTGATCAACCGACCAGTTCATACGCCCACCCACCCCCTCCCCTCGACCCCCAACCCCCCAACCCCCCAGGGCCCCCCCGGGGCTTGTTTGGATGTCAAACGGTGGTCCATTGTTCTTTCTACCCAGGTTTCCATGAGAGTTAGTTGGACGTGGACCAAGAGAGTCGGACATTGCTGGATGAATTATCCATAGGTATCTGGGAGACATCTAGAGACATTTACCTGAATGTGTGGAGTACATTTTGTGGCTGTGAAGGATCTCATGCAACTTTGAGCTCCCAACACTGACATCCGACCCAGAGACATTGGTGCACCATGGTGGCATTTGGGGTTCTTTCCTGGACGTCGTTGTGCCTGATGGCTGTGGTCCGACCTGCCCCGGCCCAGAGTCTGGTTGAGCTGAACACGGGCGTTCAGGTAGGCCGCGGGAGGTCTGTGTACCTGACCAACAGGCAGCTCCAGTTCAACATGGATCAGGCGGCAGATTGTAAAGTGGAGGTGATGCAGAACGAGCCAGTCACTCAGAGGGTGGGAAAACTTACTCCTAAGGTGAGAGGATCTAGTCTGTTACTTCTCAGATATGCCATGTAGAACTGATCCAGACTGAAGAGGCCATTTATTTTGATGATGTTCGGCAAGCATGAGAATGATGAACTATGGTAACATGGTGTTCTCCCATATGACCTGCAGTAAATCTGTCTCCTGTCTTGGTATGGCATGTGTGTAATTGTGTTTAATAGTATCATGTGTCTAGATATGAGATGTCTAATAATATCATGTGTCTAGATATGAGATGTTTATTAGTATCATGTGTCTAGATATGGGAAGTCCAATAATATCATGTGTCTAGATATGAGATGTCTAATAATATCATGTGTCTAGATATGGGAAGTCCAATAATATCATGTGTCTAGATATGAGATGTCCTATAATATCATGTGTCTAGATATGAGATGTTTAATAATATCATGTGTCTAGATATGAGATGTCCAATAATATCATGTGTCTAGATATGAGATGTCCTATAATATCATGTGTCTAGATATGAGATGTCCTATAATATCATGTGTCTAGATATGAGATGTCTAATAATATCATGTGTCTAGATATGAGATGTCCAATAATATCATGTGTCTAGATATGAGATGTCCAATAATATCATGTGTCTAGATATGAGATGTCTAATAATATCATGTGTCTAGATATGGGAAGTCCAATAATATCATGTGTCTAGATATGAGATGTCCTATAATATCATGTGTCTAGATATGAGATGTTTAATAATATCATGTGTCTAGATATGAGATGTCCAATAATATCATGTGTCTAGATATGAGATGTCCTATAATATCATGTGTCTAGATATGAGATGTCCAATAATATCATGTGTCTAGATATGAGATGTCCAATAATATCATGTGTCTAGATATGAGATGTCCTATAATATCATGTGTCTAGATATGAGATGTCCAATAATATCATGTGTCTAGATATGGGATGTTTAATAATATCATGGCTGATTTGGTTTCAGATGTTTGACTGTAACTTTCTGCCTGATGAGGTGAAATATGTCCACAATGGTAGTCCTCTTTTAGACGAGGACACGGTCATGTTGCGAGTCTACAGGTACGTTCACATTCATACGTTATCTTTAATAGTCTGAATAATCGTTCTGAAACGGGGCACGTGTTCCAGTGTAACATAAAAATAATATAACGGCTTGCTGTAGCACATTTCATGCATTAAAAATAAACTAAAATTCACGTATTGTATTTAGCACCAACAGATCTTGTTCAACCCACTTATGTCTATAACTTTCTCAAAATGAGCTTGTACTCCAAAATGTGTCCTACTGGTTCCAGACCTCCAACTGGTCTTTAATGCTCGGGTTTATGGTCCTGGTTCCTCCAGGTTCTCCGACTCTGACACCTTAGTGGAGATGGTGGTGCTCAGGCTGGTGGTGGTGGAACCTGAACGCAGCCTGGTAGAACTGGGCAGTACACCCTTGGTGGTTCCCCAGTACTACGGGCTGTCCAACGCCATCAACGGGTCCGTCCTGAACATCCGCCGTCGGCCCGACACGGCCTGCACCGTGCGCCTCCTCACCCCGGAGACCAGTGTTCCCTCCCTGGGTCAGCTGGTGACGGAGGAGGACCCCGGCTTGAGGAGGGGTAAAAAACATTGTCTATTGGAGATAATGGGCTCACATTAATGACCTGGATTATATTATGATGTCAGGCACATCATGCATGTGGTTCTCATGTGTTTAATACCAATCACTCCAATCCAGACGTTATCATACTGGCATTTTTCTCTCACCGGCTTCCTATGTATGTCATTTAGTAGAATGTCATTTAGTAGTATATCATTCAGTATTATGTGATTCAGTAGTGTGTCATTCAGTAGTATGTCATTCAGTAGTGTGTCATCCAGTAGTATGTAATTCAGTAGTATGTCATTCAGTAGTGTGTCATTCAGTAGTATGTCATTCAGTAGTATGTCATTCAGTAGTATGTCATTCAGTAGTATGTAATTCAGTAGTATGTCATTCAGTAGTATGTCATTCAGTAGTATGTCATTCAGTAGTATGTCATTCAGTAGTATGTCATCCAGTAGTAGGTCATTCAGTAGTATGTCATCCAGTAGTATGTCATTCAGCAGTATGTCATTCAGTAGTATGTCATCCAGTAGTATGTAATTCAGTAGTATGTCATTCAGTAGTGTGTCATTCAGTAGTATGTCATTCAGTAGTATGTCATTCAGTAGTATGTCATCCAGTAGTATGTCATTCAGTAGTATGTCATTCAGTAGTATGTCATTCAGTAGTATGTCATCCAGTAGTATGTCATCCAGTAGTATGTCATTCAGTAGTATGTCATCCAGTAGTAGGTCATTCAGTAGTATGTCATCCAGTAGTATGTCATTCAGTAGTATGTCATCCAGTAGTATGTCATCCAGTAGTATGTCATCCAGTAGTATGTCATCCACTTGACTAGTGTCACTAATTGTATAGTTTGGTCAGTTACACATCCATCTTCTGACCCTTATTGACTACAGGTAGAGAAACAGGCGAGCCGTGTCCAGGAAATGTGCCCTGCCTCCACAACACAAACGTGGCGAGTTTTCTCAAAGCCACCTGCCTGGAGTTCCTCAGTTCGGCTCTGAGGTACCAACACCTCCGTCCCCCGTCTCCTGAGATTGACTACATCCCAATCCTAGTGGAGCTCCGGGACCAGACCTCCAGAGCCCTGCTGGAGGTAAGACCCTGCTGGCACGGCCACGACCCTGTCTCTGACCTCTGACCTCTGGCCACTGTATATGCTGGATCATCCACACTGTCACTCTCACCGGTGAGTTAGTTTACATTGCATCATCACTTAAGGGTCGTGTGGTGACCTTTAAACAGTGGATAGCAGGCTGACCCGATGTCACACACGGTGGGTTTAAAAAGTTTTCCGGTGCTCGATCAATATGTGATGTTTTTAATTGAACATAAACGCTGTAAAATGTGTGTACAACCTACTTTTTATTGTATAAATAAGTTCTCCCACCCCTCCAATGCCACTAATCAACGTGTCCCCCTGTCCTCCAAGAGACAGGCCCTGTGTGTCTCCCATTGACTCAACCTTCAGCGTAGAACTATTTAGATATAGATGACATTCTCCACCACCCCCTCCTCAGACACAGGCCGTCTGGCTGCCGGTGCTGATCCACGGGGCCATGCCAAACCAGCCGCCACAGGCCGCCTTCATGGCCTCCTTCATCCTGGAGGTGGACCAGTTCATCCTCACCCCGCTGACCACGGCCACGCTGGACGCCAAGGACGGAGAGACCGGCCAGGAGCGCCTGGTCTTCAACGTCACCAGGCCCCCCGCCGAAGGCTACATCACCCACCTGAGCGACCACACCCGGCCGTGCCGATCCTTCACCTGGCAGGACCTCCATGATATGCAGATGGCCTACCAGCCACCCAACAGTAGTCACACGGGGAGAAAGGACTATGAGGTACCGTACTGGGGGGTGAAGCCCTGGAGATATCTGGGGCGTTAGTGAAAGTCAGTGACTTGCGTAGGGTGAGGAACGTGAGGAACGTGTGGAACGGGAGAAAAATGAAATACGTGAGGAACGTGAGAAACGTGAGAACTTGAGGAACGTGAGGAACGTAGAGGAACATAGAATAACGTGAGGAACGTGAGAAACGTGAGGAACGTAGAGGAACATAGAGGAACATAGAAGAACATAGAGGAACCTGAGGAACGTGAGGAGTGTGAGGAGTGTGAGGAATGTGAGGAATGTGAGAAACCTTCATGTTAAACTCTAACTATACCATTTTCTACAGGTAGAGTTCCAGGCTATTGATGGATCCTTTGCCACCAGCACATCTCTCATGGTTCACTTGTCCATCAGGCCAGCAGAGACCAGGGCACCTAGAGTCTCCTGGAACATGGGTAATTCCTTAATTAAACCACTCGAATGCTGCACTTATCATTGTTATTATAATTACATGTAAAGATGCAGCCTGGGATTTTAGCAAACAGTTTGGGTCCGAATGTGAACTGTTGTTTATATGCGTAATATATACACGTGTGTAGGATCACAAACATGCCGACGTAAACCACGAAAGTCTGAAAGCGAACTGAAATGAAGAGTTCGATAATTACAGCATCATAGCATTTACTTTATGCGCTCGAGCCAGGAATCAAACTTACAATTGCGGATGCTTATATTAAGAAGGTCAGTTTTCTTTATAAATGCTAACATTCTGGCACAAAGGTTTGTTGTTGTAGGAGAAAATTTGCTTTTTGAAAATGATAAACTGGAAAAAGCAAACACAACGTTCCACTGAAGCACATGTTTGAAGGTTGTTGATGGTAGCTATCTGTACGTCGATTTAGATATTGTATTGTACATTTATTGAAAATCAGCTGCAATAGTCATTTACAACATTAGCACTACACTGTATTTTCTGATACATTTATTTTACTGAAATAAATTTATCTGATACATTTATTTTACTTAATTTACTTTTAAAAACGACTACATTTCTAAGCGACCCCAAACTTTTGAACAATAGTGTAGATATATTAGAATCAATCTGTTTCTCAAGTCTTACTTGTCCCTGACAGATGCTATCAGCCGTTACAGGATGTTAACCTATGAACTTTAATTTCAGGGCTGGATCTGCTGGAAGGCCAGTCTCGACCAATAACCTGGGAGGACTTTCAGGTGGTGGACAGCGACAACATTGATGCTGTCTACCTGGTGGCCGTAGACGGACCGCTGCACGGACGACTCAGTGTCAGAGGTGAGAGGCCAGAGGTCAGAGGTCAGATGGGTTACCTTATGAACATGGCAGATGGAAATCTCAGCCATCTCCATATTCTATCTTATTATGTTTTTGAAATATTTTTTAAGTCAGAATTTTCTCTAACTTGGCAGATGATAAAAAAGAATAGAGCTTGTTGGATCACAAATGTATAAAAAAATAACACAGATATCGTTTTAAGTCAAAAGAAATGCCAAAGCATATGTTAACTTTTCATATCGCAGAACATTCAGGATAAAATAGACATGTTTTATTTGCCAATCCTGTGACTTCTGTGCTGGTATCTGGAGTGACACACTAAACATTCCTGGGAACGTCTGCCCTTTTCCGCCCTTTTGCCTCCATGTGTTTCTCGTGCACTGGGGACGTCTGCGTGGTTCGGGGAGCATATGTGAGGTGGCCTGCATGTGTTTCCTAATCAGGTGTAAAATGGTCCGTGGCCACTTTCGCCAGGGGCACTAGTGCACAAAGCTGTCTTGGGCACACTAGCGTCTGTCCTTCCAGTCCAGCGCACGTGAATACAGGCCTTTGTCTGCACGGGCCCAGAGTCAAGCAGATTGGGGAGACTTATGTCATTTCATGCCGCTATGCACAAAGAGCAGATGCGCTGTCCCAAGCAAAGTCCTGTTGAATTTTTTCCCCTTTTCTTTTGTGGTTTGCATTGGAGAGAGATTGGGAGAAAGGGGGATGGCGGGGGATAGAGGGGGGGCAGAGCACGAGAGTATGTGTTGATCAAGCTCCGAGGTCTGGGCTGTAACTTTTCACTATGGACACAGAGATGTGTAATGCTTAGCATGGTTTCGTGAAGGTGGGAAAGTGTCACTCTGTCACTATGACAACCAATGGCCACACTACGAAGAGAGGTTAGCCCCGTGTAGAGGGGAGGAGCCGGTTAGTTTCAGATCTGTAGTTTGCTGTTTGGTCTAACTTCAGATCCCGCAGGCTGCTAACAGCTGGTCCTGGTCCTGCTAATACAGCCGTCCCATCCTCATCCATCCAGTCAATATGGAATTCATAGATTTGACCTTTGTTTGTTGTTGTTGTTTATTTGTTGGGTTGGATTTTTGTCACTTTCGCACCCATGGAACCAATCCCCTGTTGGATCGAAAAACCTTGACTGAAAGTTTTGGCTTCCGTCTCCCTGAGCAGAACCCGTTCGCATGCATCTATTTGGTTCACTGAGAGTTCTGGCCCACCCTGGCGCGCAGCATCTCTGGAGGACTTGGCAGGCACCGGGAATCGTTCACCCTCGACCTCTGACGCCGACGCTGGGGGGGTGTCACCGTGCGTGTTGGTCCAACGCCTTCAGCCAAATGGAACGCTGCCTGACTGTCCCTCCGCACTCTGCGCCGACTGTCCTCCGACTTGGGAACCTGCGTTTTCCGGGGGTTTTTGGGCGTGCTGCCCACGGCCACCTTTGGGCCCAATTACCAAGTTGTTTCTCTGTTGGACTTGTGGCTGTTTCCCCCGTTTCCTCGGCAGTGAAGTTGCCGCTAATGAGGTTTCGCGCGCGACCGCTCGTCACTCAATCTGTCTGGTGACCTTGCCCTTCTGTCTCCCTGGCAAGCAGGAGTGGGCCTTCGTCTCGCTGGGCAACCGCAGCAGCACGCTGGCGCGGAAAATACGCCATCCTTCACACTCTGCTTTTCAGCAACAGGGAAAAGACAGAGCCAATCCGTAGTGCCTTTAGGCAAAAACAGAACTTGTTATTTCCAAATGATTCCGGGACAGTATGTCACCAAACAAAATAAAATTGTGTTTATTTGTGGGGTAACAATAATGAATTAAACAGGGAGGTCCAGGGAGGTCCAGGGAGGTCCATGGGTGTCCAGGGAGGTCCAGGGGTGTCCAGGGAGGTCCAGGGGTGTCCAGGGAGGTCCAGGGAGGTCCATGTCTGTCCAGGGAGGTCCATGGGTGTCCAGGGAGGTCCAGGGAGGTCCATGGGTGTCCAGGGAGGTCCAGGGAGGTCCATGGGTGTCCAGGGAGGTCCAGGAATGTCCAGGGAGGTCCAGGGAGGTCCATGGGTGTCCAGGGAGGTCCATGGGTGTCCATGGGTGTCCACATACCACATTTTCTGTATCCCAATGGTCAGATTCCTGTTGAGATGTATGGTTAGCATTAACAGGCTCTAACAGGGTTAACTTTCAGCCTAGACACCAACACAATATTGCATTATTTGTCAGCATATGATTAATGGTTTAGTAAATAAAGTTTTAAACTAGATAATAAATATGTATCTGATGAGATATTATGCAATACTTTGTGTTAAAAGTAAAAAATGTAAAATTTGCCAAAATACTCCATTTGCCAATTCAGTCTATTTAAATATAGAAAATATATTTGATATCCTTCAGTGATCACTCTGAAATTCATAACAACTTATGTATATCTGTAATTTGGGTTCAGTGCCTTGCACCAGGGCACAGGGCTCCTGTCACGTCTGGCTCACAGGCAGGTAGCAGGAAGCGGACACAGGCGCAGAGAATTCTATAATAAAGTCTTTATTTAACGACTCAGACTAATACCGAAAACACTTCACGATCAGAAACTCCGAACAGGAGTACACCGGAACGTACCTCTGTACGTACATCCAACACGTACAAACAATGATCCCACAATCACCAACAGAATGAGGCAAGGTTAAATACAGGGGCTAAATGCCCAACCAAACACAGGTGCGGAGAAGTCTCAGGTGCAGTGAATGTCCTTGATTGTCTCTCTGCTGACAGGGGGAAGTGCCAATACTGGCATAGAGAGGGACAGAGGGAGGGATAGACCTCAGGTCCTCACAGCTCCAGGTTACAGGACACCAGGACACCAGGGCACAGGGCACCAGGGCACAGGGCACCAGGGCACAGGGCACCAGGGCACAGGGCACAGAGCACCAGGTCACCAGGGTACCAGGGCACCAGGTCACCAGGGCACAGGGCACAGAGCACCAGGGGCACAACAGCAGATTCTCACATCAGTCAAATCTCCTCCAGGTGGTAAAGGCTTTATGTTCCGGGTGCAGGACCTCCAGGAGGGCGTGGTCGTCTACCATCACTCTGACAGTGAGACCACCCGGGACCACATCGTGTTCCGCATCACGGACGGTCACCACAGCATCCGCCACAAGTTCCCCATCAACATCCTGCCGAAGGACGACACGGCGCCGTTCCTCATCAACAACGTGGCATTGGAGGTGCAGGAGGGAGGCGAGGTCCTCCTGGAGGAGTACGCGCTGCTGGCCTCCGACCTGGACTCCAGAGACGACTACATCCTGTACCGGCTTCTCACCTCCCCGCGGGCTGGAGAGGTTGTCCGGAGAACCCGTCCGCAACAGCCAGGCAAGAGGACGTCACTGTGTGGAGTTCCATAGACCAATATTTATTACAAAAGTCTTTGGGGGAAAAGTTACTTAATCTGTTGCGCCTGTATGTAAACTAGGTGTGCTTTATGTTTGAGGTTTCAGGTTATCTATTAGACATGCTGATCCCACACTTGGTAATATCTTGTCATAGTTAAGAAACATTGTAGGATCTCTGTGGGTGACTGGGTGGTCCATTTCTACAGGCGTGCCGGTGAAGAGTTTCCTGCAGAGGGATCTGTTCATGGGGATGATCTCCTACAGACACTCTGGGGATGAGATGTTCCAGGACTCCTTTGACTTCATCCTCTCAGACAGCCATCAACCGCCCAACTTATCACACAAACACGTGAGTCTATTTTAGAAGACACTCAAGGCTTTAGAAATGTTTAAATGTTTTTCTGTAGGAATTTTTAAGTAGGAATTTGATGGTAAGCAGCAAATAGACCAAAGCGGTACTTCGTTAAAAATAACGTGAATTTGACAATATGCGTTGTATTCGACGAAACGTTTAAACCTCCATTCATGTTAAAAATAATTTATTTCTATTATAAATGTTCCATAAATGTAACGTGTCGCATGAATAATTCATACAAGCTCTGTAGTCCCTAAACGTTCCATACTCTGTAAGCGTTTTTTACATCATCGATCTGTTCTTCGCCATTAACCACAACGCAGACGCTGGTGGTACAAGTGTTCCCCGTCAAGGACCTGCTGCCGATAGAGATGTCCGGTAGCGTTCGCTCCCTCACGGTCAAGGAGACCGATGTGGTCTTCCTGACCCAGAGCCACATCAACTTCAGAGACCCGGAGCACCCAGACACTGACCTCTCCTTCTTCATCTCCACACCCTGCTTCAGCCCACAAAAGACAGGGTATAGTTGTCCATCTGTTCAGAACATACTTATTCAGTTCATGGTCGTAATCTTCTTCTAAGCACTGTCTTAGCTCCGGCTCACAGTTGTCAAGACAATAAAGTCCGCTGCTTGCTCTAACTTGGCTGCGCGGTAGTCTCACCCGTATCTTACAGCGTTCTGCTAAATCGCTCAAATCGAAACTCAATCTGCCGTTTAACGTCTAACACATACACACACTGCATATTAAGCATAAAGCAATATAACGGCGACATGTGGTTGGTCCCACCAACTGCTGCATGCGTACCAAGACACGACTGGGAGCGTGGATGCACGGGAATAATGGTGCACGGGAACAATGGTTCACGGGAATAATGGTGCACGGGAACAATGGTTCACGGGAATAATGGTGCACGGGAACAATGGTTCACGGGAATAATGGTGCACAGGAATAATGGTGCACGGGAATAATGGTGCACGGGAATAATGGTGCACGGGAATAATGGTGCACGGGTATAATGGTGCACGGGAATAATGGTGCACGGGAATAATGGTGCACGGGAATTATGGTGCACGGGAATAATGGTGCACGGGAATAATGGTGCACGGGAATAATGGTGCACGGGAATAATGGTGCATGGGAATAATGTGAGCAGCCGCTAACACAGCGATTGTGAACGCAGGCAACCAGATGCAGGGAGGCTGTTTTACACAGACAGCACCCAGTCAATGAAGAAGGATCCCATGGTTCCTGTGTTAAAGTCATTCACTCAGGTATTCCTCTCACGCTATTATACGGCACATGCCTCTTACAATGCCGTTTGAAACATTGGGGTCACTGAGACATTTCACATAGCCCTTATTGTGGCCTTCTGACGTTGCTTTTATCATCGGATCCTCCGTTTGCAACACCTGAATATAACCATTTGAAAACAACTGTTGCACGATCGATAAACTTTAGAGTAAACCCAAACTTATTGGTTATGTACTGTGTGGTGAAAAGTACTCAAATCTTATGGACTTAATAAATACATGAAATCGAAATTAAACAGACATGCACGTAAAAAATGTAATTCAGAAAGGCAAAATAAATGGTAATTTCTGGAACAAATCATTTACATCACTGAAAATGAAGACCAAGACATCTTTAGCTTTTCAAGCTTTAATTAGCAGTTATATTTAGTTTGCAAGTGTTTGTTTGTACTACAAATACTTGTTGTTTTCTAACCTAAGAGTAAACCAAGTAGTAGTCATACATCTTTCAAAAGTTACTGAAGTCTGAATACAATGTTTTTTTGCTTGTAACAACAACAGATTACAGTTGCTGTTTCCTTGTGATCTGTTACTCTCCGATCCTCATAGTACCATGTTGTTTCCATTAGCATGCTGTCAATCACATGAAGGTGGGCTACATGCCTCCCATTGAGGACATTGGGCTGGACCCCCTCTTCGTCCAGTTTGTCTTCTCCGTGAGTGACCACCACGGTGGCACCATTGCTGATCTGCTCTTTAACATCACCGTGACCCCTGTGGACAACCAGGCACCTGAGGTTGGGTTTTAATACTTGTCTGTCTGTCTGTCTGTTTGTTTGTCGGTACCTGTCTGTCTGTGGCTGTCTCTGTCTGTCTGTCAGTCTGTGTGTCTGTGGCTGTCACTGTCTGTGTGTAATCAATCGAACACTTTCTGTTTATTAACGGACCTGCTCAGTTGCTTATCTACAACCCCTGTTTCATGAAATGTCAACAAAACACATAACACAGTCATGTAATAAAACAGCATGGTTCCAATTTGACTCAGCAGCGTAACTAGTAACCGCCACTGACCTTCATGCCGATGACCACTGCAGTACACCTCCGTCTCCTTGTCCTGCATCTACCCAGGTGTTCACTAACCTGCTGAGGGTGGAGGAGGGAGGTGGGGTCTTTGTGACGGAGGAGCACCTGTTGGCGCGGGACAGGGACAGCAGGGAGAGCGGCCTCAGGGTGGTGGTGCTGACCACACCCTCACACGGAAGGCTGGAGCTCCAGGGGAACGAGCTCCACCGGGGGGACTCCTTCACCCTCCAGGACCTGAGGGGGCTGCGGGTCAGGTGGGAATGGGCTCGTCTGAGGTTCTACCTGGAACCCGGGATAATTCAACCAGAAACCTTTTCGTGTGTGTGTGTTGTGCTGAACGGATAGTAGTCCTCAGGTGGACACATGAGGAGATGTGTAGATGTTCAGATTCAGTCTAGTGTGTGTCTCTGTGTAGATACATCCACGACGGATCTGAGACGGTACAGGATTCTGTCGGTCTGACGCTAACGGACGGCGTCAACTCGGCCCGTGTGACTTTACCTGTACAGGTGAGCGAGTACACGTAGACGGAACGAAACAGGACAACACATACAAATAACTGGTCTCCCGCGTCAGCCGCGGCGATGTGAGCAGTGCGGTATATTCTGCACACGTGTTTCAAAATCATTCAGTCTCCATCATCCCAACACCCTCATCTGCCCACTCAGGTTCTGCCTGTAAATGACGAGCCTCCCCAGCTGGGACCGGGACTGCGCGGGGGACTGACCTGTGAGGAGGGAGGTCGGGTTCAGGTCACCGCAGAGTACCTGTTCGCCACGGACGCAGACAGCGATGACGCCAGGCTGATATACATGCTGGCCCGTGCTCCGGCTCTGGGAGAGCTGAGGAGAGCCGGGGTCAATGTGGACAGGTTCTCCCAACAGGAAGTCCTGCAGGGGCTTATCTATTACGTACATACAGGTAAGTGCAGCCTGTCCCCAGAATGGTCTGTGCTGTCTCACCAATAGGGGGCGAGATTGGAGTCCTTGAATGACCTCTAAACACACTAAAGCACTGGCTGACCTACTTCCTTCGTCTCACCAATAGGGGGCGAGATTGGAGTCCTTCAATGACCTCTAAACACACTAAAGCACTCGCTGACCTCATTTCTTTGTCTCACCAATAGGGGGCGAGATTGGAGTCCTTGAATGACCTCTAAACACACTAAAGCACTGGCTGACCTACTTCCTTCGTCTCACCAATAGGGGGCGAGATTGGAGTCCTTCAATGACCTCTAAACACACTAAAGCACTGGCTGACCTCCTTCCTTCGTCTCACCAATAGGGGGCGAGATTGGAGTCCTTCAATGACCTCTAAACACACTAAAGCACTGGCTGACCTCCTTCCTTCGTCTCACCAATAGGGGGCGAGATTGGAGTCCTTCAATGACCTCTAAACACACTAAAGCACTGGCTGACCTCCTTCCTTCGTCTCACCAATAGGGGGCGAGATTGGAGTCCTTCCCGTGTCTGACTCTGTCACTCTCATCGTGTCAGACGTGGAAGCTGGGGGGACGGACAGCTGCTGCCACGATGACGCCCTTCCACCGCCCGTTCCTCTTCACGGGACACTTCCTGTATACGACCTCAACGTCACCGTGCTCCCGGTCAACAATAAGGCTCCGGTCATCATCACGGGTAAAGCTCCACTTTGTAATAAACTAGTTTGGATTAATGCAATATTTGTTGAAGGAATCGTGGCAGCTGTTTTATGCTTTATTGGACAGTAAGGCGCTCAAAAAGCATATTTGAATCCATGCTGCAGCAGTACATGTGCATGGAGAAAGTGGATCTGTTCTCTGGACCATCCTAGACCAGAACATATGGTGGAATTTCTAAATGGAAAAACCGATATTGGTTAAAGATTTACGCTGGCAGTTTGCTCTTTAAACATACAATCACTGTATTGTTTGAAACCCAATGTGCTGGAATAAAGAGTGCCCTCTAAAAATGTACTGACCAAATACTTTTGGAGTTTCGATTCTGTAGACATACCTACAGGGCCATAAACTGCATGCGGAGACCTTCACCAATATGCACTTTATTTTAATGGTTTATTTTATTGCTAAAATACATACAAAATCTAGGTGCATAAACCGACAGTCTTTCTGGTCCAGACAGAAGGGACGGAGCCATGAGACAGCTAGGCATTATGGGATTCCCCATCACCACCGCTCTATTGTTGCGGAGCTTGGCACACATGTAGCGTCTTAACTCCACCGCCGTAATCACAATCCCCTAATGCCGGTAAACACTGTCTCAGTCCTGGGAAGTAATCCTGCTGCGTGCCCCTCTGCTTTGGAACCAGGAGTAAGGTGGCAGGTGGTGGAACGCATGGAGCTTGCAGGAATCACCTAATCAGCCGTTCACACACACTCTGCATCGGAACTGTTAGAGGGGCAAAGTATTGTGTTTCTACACACACACACACACAGACACATTCCTGGGGAAGGCAGGGCAACGTCTTTCGCTCGAGTCGGAGCCAAAAAGAGGGATTGACGCCTAAACAGGGTTACATGTGACATGTGACAGACACCTGCAGTTATCAATAGGGACCAGTGACCATGTGGAGAGATTGAGACGACAATAGAGACTGTTAAGTAGTCAGGGGTGGAGTAGGTGTGTTGGGGTGTGTGTATGTGGGTGGGCAGTTGTGTGTATGCATACCTGCATGTGTGTGTGTGTGTGTGTGTGTGTGTCGTGTGTGTGTGTGTGTGTGTGTGTGTGTGTGTGTGTGTGTGTGTGTGTGTGTGTGTGTGTGTGTGTGTGCACTACAGCACATGCACCTGTTAGCATTTTCTTCCTAGGACAATACCAGTTAGCATTTCCCTCCCAGTACCCATTATCATTTCGCTCTTAGTAGGCTACAGTACCAGTTAGCATTTCCTTCCCAGTACAGTACCTGATAGCATTTCCATCCCTTCCCAGTTAGTATAGATGTTACAAAAAGTCCTAAAATTGACATTTCTACAAAAAAAACATCAAACTTGATGTGCTGCCCTAATGAAAAACTGCAGTATAAAACATGGTTATTCATTTTAAGTCACTTACACATTTGATTTCCTGTTGCGTTAGAATTATTACCCTGCGGTAGCAAAGTGTCTCAAATGAAAACAGTACTTGGTCTGTGAATGATAATGAGAACTTTCCCCTGCCGGGCTCTGTATTGTGGACCTCTGCTTGGTATCTTGGTGTGTTTCTACGTACAGAGGACATCCACACAGCTGGTCGGGATTACCCCACCGTGGTGCTGTGCCAGGCAGGGCAGCTAGCATTAGCCGTTGCAGTGAGCTCGGCGGACACGTATTCCCCGCTAGAGTCGCCGGACAATGGAGGCGTCAGCCGACAAAGGGACCGAAAGAGCGTCCCTCACTAACAAAGACGACACGTCAGGCCTCCCGTCAACTCCTCTCACTGCCAAGATTACCCGTCCTTCTTCATGATCGGCTAATTTGCTAATCTTAGCCGCGACTTCGGGGAGGACATTTCGGCATATCCCGCCACCGTCACCTAATCTGGAATAGTTTTGTTGGAGAAATGTAGTTTTCTAATTAATTTGCATTGACTACGGACCAAAGACAAAGCGTAAGAGCATTAGCGGGGAGAAACAAGATGAATCCGGCTTTGCGTCTGTTCTTGTTTTGGGGGACGTTGGTTTTTATCACCTATATCCCAGACAGTTGGTCATTAATTTAACACGCGCACACCTAATCCCCCCTTCGATCGGCGCCAACCCTGATCCAAGCCTCCATCTCACCGGTACCCGTTCTTCGTTCATTATTTATCAGTCCCGTAAATGGGCACAGATGCCAGTGAGCATGGGCATGATGGCTTTATCTGCACCCAGGTGGCAGTAGGCTGGCCAAGAGCCCGGAGAAAGAGAGAGAGAGAGAGAGAGAGAGGGGGGCGGGAGACACTGGGAGGGTTAGAGGAATGGCAAAGAGCCGGGAGAGTGGGAGAATGAGAGAGAGATTAGAGTGATGGCGGAAGAGAGACATATGCTATATGATGGATGGATCAAGGGGCAGCTGGATGGTACATATCACCAACCAAATGTAAAGGTCCATCTGATGCCTCCACTAAAGCTCCAGAAATCTGTAGGACACCGTGTTTGTTCCTCATTTATTTCACGTAGAACGTGGAATACAAATAATATTTCGAGTGAAATATATTCCTTCGTCAAATTTTCAAATCCCTTGCGAAACCCTTCTAATAATTAAGTCAAAATCGGTTCGTGTGTATATCTTCTTTACACCTTTCGTCTCCCATTCTGTCCTTCTCAGGTGACATGTTTGTGGTGGATGAGGGTCACTCAGCCTGTCTTTGTGGGGGAGTGCTGGGAGCACAGGACCCTGACACCGCCCCGGAAGAGCTCTTCTTCTTCCTGGAGAACCTGCCCAAGCGGGGCTTCCTGGAGAACACCCTGCCCTCGCCGGGCTTCGAGAAGAGCAACGCCGGTCTCAGAGTGGGTCAGTGGCACCCAGGGAAACGTTGAGTCGCAGTTCAGCTCTGCAGTTAAATGGTTCTGACAGCTTGTATTAGAAGAACATGAAACCGGCTGAAAATAACCAGTCGAGCCTTCATCCAGTGCAATAAATCACAAGGGGACATAGTTTATGTCAGGCGCCTTAGGGTTCGTAGATGGGAGCTTGTCTTCTCCTCTGTTGTCTTTAGATAACACAGAGCTTCCTGTCCCCAGAGGACTTTCCCACTTACGCCCTGTGGTTTATTCTGTCTTCTCAGTCTCGTTCAGCCTGCTCCATCTCAGGGCGGGGTACATCAACTATGTCCAGGCAGAGCATCAGGGCCTGGAGCCGACCGTGGACCAGCTGACGATCGGCGTTAGTGACGGTGTCCACCGGTCTGTCCCTGTACCCTTCTACATCATCATCCACCCCACCAACGATGAGACTCCGTCGCTGACCCTCAGCAACCTCACTGTGAGTCCCCCCGAGAAATATCGACGACCAGAACGTGTCCCCCACGGGTTCTGGTGAACCCCAGTACAATTCCATCTTCTCTTTAGCTTTTTGAAGTTGCTTCGTGTGTTCAACATAAAGTCGCCATGACGTCGCTTACAAGTTTGACTAGGGATTTCTATCATCTAAGTTTTTTTTGTGTATTGTTCTACCTCACAACAACATTTTCAGTTTTAGCTATGAACTAATAAACAAACACCCAAGCCACAGAACTGTTCAAATAATGTATCCCATGCGAATCAGCATTATAACATCTGAGGTAATTTAATGTATTCGTTCGTCCCGCGCAGGTGACCGAGGGGGGGGTGAAGGAGCTGAGTCCGGACATTTTCAACGCGTTGGACCTGGATACCTCGGCAGACATTTTAACGTTCACCGTGCTCGTGCCTCCGGCCCACGGGACACTGCTGAATGGGATCTACGGGAGAGAGACCAGCCACTATAAGGGCGTGGGCTCCAAGCAGCTGCAGCATGGTCTCATTTTACACTCCTTCACAATGGAGGAGCTCAAACAAGGTGACGCAGAGGAAGATAGTGGCAAAAAAACAAACTGTCATGATCGAAAAAATATATATTAAACAAGTAAACTAATTCCTGGTCATGAATGAGCATTTGACCCAGTTATATATAGTCCGCACCATGTGTCTTGAGTGAATAATTGTTCACTTAGTCTGCAAGGCCACGTAATGTGTTTTTCTGTGCGCAGCATTGAGTAAAGCAATTGTAGGGCAGCCCTTGCGTCCATGTATCACCATGTCGCCGTTTGGTCTGGAGCCATATGTTGACTAGAGTGGTTTGTTACCCTTCCCCGGGTTTGAGGTTGTTATTCATGGGGTACTGGCATTACAAGGCCAGCCTGCCCTCCCCCTTCCCTTCCAGAGGGCTGTGCAACGTGCTGTCGTGGTCACTGAGGTCAGGCCCCCGCTGAACAGATGTTAGGGACAGAGGTCCCCGGATGCCTGTGGTGCTGCTGCTGCCTCCACTGCACACAGTCCTTCAAACAGCTCTCCCTCCCTCCCGCTCGCCCTCTTCCTTCCTCCATCTCTCTTCATCCAACCACCTCTTTCATTCCTCTACGTCTCTCACTCTTGGTCTCTCGACCTCCCTCCATCTCCCTACATCTCCCTCGCTCTCCGTTTCCCTCGCTCCATCTCTCACTCTTTGTCTCTGTCTTCCTCCTTCTCCCACCTCTTTTTTTAGGTCCCATTCGTCATTCTTCTCCATCCCTTCGTGTCTTGCTCTCTCATCACACTCTCTCTCTCTCTCTCTCTCTCTCTCCCTCTATCTCTCTCTCTTTCAGTGCTGCTGATTGCACAATTAGCTCACAGCCTCTGTGCACACACACACACACACACACAAACACATACGGAAACACGCATGCACATACACACACAGACACACACACGGACACGCGCACACTGACAATCTTCACTACATTTAAAACAGACCTACCACTCTCAGCACGACCAAACACAACCCCAAAAATCCACTAAAGTCCCACCAAGCTGTCCTCCCGTTGACCCGGTCCTGCTGCTCGTCGCTGACGACCCTCCCTTGACCTCCATCTGCAGGCATGAGGGTCGTGTTCATGCACGATGACACGGAAACCCTGAAGGATTCCTTCACCATGCAGCTGACAGATGGCCGCCACACAGTGCAGAAGACCGCGCACGTCCAAGTCCTACCGGTCAACGACGAGACGCCGCGGCTGCTGAGGTCAGGACAGGAGGGTCACTCCGTATGGGAATGGTGGGGTGGCTTTGTGGAGATCTGTGTCCTCCGCTTAAATGACTCACTGGGAATAAAGGTCCAAACTTGACTCTTCTGTCCTTCTCCTTGACTAGGTCCTCCTCTGTCCTTCTCCTTGACTAGGTCCTCCTCTGTCCTTCTCCTTGACTAGGTCCTCCTCTGTCCTTCTCCTTGACTAGGTCCTCCTCTGTCCTTCTCCTTGACTAGGTCCTCCTCTGTCCTTCTACTTGACTAGGTCCTCCTCTGTCCTTCTCCTTGACTAGGTCCTCCTGTATCCTTCTCCTTGACTAGGTCCTCCTCTGTCCTTCTCCTTGACTAGGTCCTCCTCTCTCCCCCTATATTTCTCCTTAGATCGGGAGTTTTTTGGATTCAGTGCGTTGATTCAGCTCCTTGGCACAGACTCGGGTTCATAAAGGCTACATGGGCAGAAGTAATGTGTCTTTTTGGCAGACTCCCACGTCCCTGTTTGCGCTGCCTGGTGGCTGGATCTGACAGGTCTCTCCTGCTCGACCCCCTACTGTTTCAGACAATAGGGATCTGGAGATGGCTGACGTGTGTGTACAAAATAAGGACTCGTCTGAGCGTGCTAGGCTAGGGAGGGTCGTTTGTTAGGCCCTCTGTGGCCCCTTTTGTATTTTGTTTTTTCTTTCGACAATTGCCTCTGTTCGGGCTAAAATCCTTCTGGGCTTTTGGTTTCAGCTCCTGAGGTTAGAGGAAGAGTTTCTCCCATACACATTTCCAGTAAGCACGCACGGAGAAGTGGTCATATCAAAAGGTCTTGGTTTATTCACCACAATCTCCGGTTTACTTTCAATCAAAACAGTTAAACGAACTTTTCACGCAAACAAATATACTGCTGTGAGCATCAAAACAAAGCATGATTAATGCGATTGAAGAAAACTGTTGCGCTCCACCCTCTAACCTGCCTGCCAAACCATTCTACTACATTATTAACACCTGATTTCAAGCAGAACACGCCTCCAGGAGGAGGAGCTAACACATAGACTCAATCAGGTTAGTCCACACATTAATGATTAAACTTAGTCTCATTAGACATTTAAATCATATCAACTTGAAATGCAAACAGAGCAAAATGTAATAATCTTTCAGGTTCGTGTTTCTAACAACATAAGTGGTTCTGAATATGGCTCCAACAGCCTCCCTACTCTGGACTGGGGCTGTCTTACCTCTGGACTGGGGCTGTCTTACCTCTGGACTGGGGCTGTCTTACCTCTGGACTGGGGCTGTCTTACCTCTGGACTGGGGCTGTCTTACCTCTGGACTGGGGCTGTCTTACCTCTGGACTGGGGCTGTCTTACCTCTGGACTGGGGCTGTCTTACCTCTGGACTGGGGCTGTCTTACCTCTGGACTGGGGCTGTCTTACCTCTGGACTGGGGCTGTCTTACCTCTGGACTGGGGCCCTTCTGGGTCTGTTTTATCTCTGGGCTCAGCCTTCCTATGTGTTTGTCTTACCTCTGGACTGGGGCTGTCTTACCTCTGGACTGGGGCTGTCTTACCTCTGGACTGGGGCTGTCTTACCTCTGGACTGGGGCTGTCTTACCTCTGGACTGGGGCCCTTCTGGGTCTGTTTTATCTCTGGGCTCAGCCTTCCTATGTGTTTGTCTTACCTCTGGACTGGGGCTGTCTTACCTCTGGACTGGGGCTGTCTTACCTCTGGACTGGGGCTGTCTTACCTCTGGACTGGGGCCCTTCTGGGTCTGTTTTATCTCTGGGCTCAGCCTTCCTATGTGTTTGTCTTACCTCTGGACTGGGGCTGTCTTACCTCTGGACTGGGGCTGTCTTACCTCTGGACTGGGGCTGTCTTACCTCTGGACTGGGGCCCTTCTGGGTCTGTTTTATCTCTGGGCTCAGCCTTCCTATGTGTTTGTCTTACCTCTGGACTGAGGACCCATTACTGTTATTTTTCTCTGGGATGGGCCCCTTCAGTGTGTCTCGTGCTCTGTTCTTCCCCACGAGTATGTACGTTTTCTGTCTGTCCGTGTTGAACATCTATACTCTGCCAGGAATGCAGGTGTGGAGGTGGACTGGTTGGATAGGAGGGTCATCTCCAGTGTGGTGTTGGAGGCAGAAGATCTGGACTCTTCTCCCAGTCAGCTGTACTACATCCTCACTGCAGGGCCCAGGTTTGGCATGCTGCAGCTGAAGGTGAGTGCATAAAAACGCACATCCTGATATGAGGCTCCACATTTTTATCATGTTGTCTTCCGAAACAGAACACCTTATTTTGCCTGAAGTACCTGACATGCTATTGGTCTTGTATGAAAGTGTGTGTCACCAATTGGGAGGTTGGACACAAGCTCAGGGCGAAAGAAGGACATGTAAAAAATACAAATATAGTCTATAACACAAAGAACACTAAACGTGGACATAAGCAAAACGTAACGTAGGCTTTTGCCAAACAAAGATGGGCAACGCACACTGGGAAAGGAGGAACTTACAGTAAATAGGATGGTGATTTAGGAAAACAGGTGAGGGCGATATAAAAATGAAAGGGTTGGTGCGCAAAACGAGCGAGATTTCATTTCAAGACGTGACAGTGTGTCTGTATGTGTGTGTTTCGTTTTTTTTTGTCTGTTTGTGTCTGTTTGTCTTCTTCCCTGGCGACAGACAGAGGCTGGCTGGATAGAGGTGGGAGCTGGCCAGAACTTTACACAGGAAGACGTTGAGCTGAACCGTGTTTGGTACGTCCACACCAAGGGAACCGGGTTCAAAGGTCATGACAGCATCCGTTTCGTCCTAAGTGACCTGGACAACGAGTCTCCTCCTCAGAGCTTCTTCATCTCAGTACGCACCATCCAGAAGGGTGAGGGCCGACAGCCAAAGCACACAGACACACACACAAACACACATGCAAACACACACACAGACACACATGCACACACACACACACACACACACAGACACACAGAAACACAAACACACACAGACATTAGATTGTGTAAATGATCTGTAGAATGTATACAGTTGTCACGTATGGGTGAGCTGTGTTGTCACAGGGTGTTCAGGGGAGAGCACTTCTGTGTATCATGTTGATTAGGAGCACAGCTGTTTTGGGTTTAGCTAAGCACCGGGCATAGGTTAGTTAATCGGTGGGATATTTAAGCTCCCTGGTTAGGTTCACGGTGATCGTGATAAATATAATTTTACGGTTCGTTGTGGGTGAGTGTTGTGTAATTTGTATAGTCGTGCACTGTGTTTTTGTAAACATTTAGTCGTTTGTTTAAGCGCACTTTAGTTTTTTACGTGACAGTGTTTTATGAACGTTTTCCGTGTCGGTGTTTCGTGTTTGTTTTATATTGATTGAAGATATACACCACGGACGGATATACTCTCTACATAGGGGCTCGTCTCTGCACTTCACCTTACGGAGCCGTGACAACCGTAGAAATGGCCTGTCGTTAAATCCTAAACACAACATTATAAAAGACACACGGCAGCTAAAGGAGTCAGCTAAACAGCACCAACCATGTTACATGATATGTTACATTCATAATTCAATATTAAATATAGCCGCTATAAAATCAATAATTGTTTTGCTGCCCTGATAGCATTCTTCAATTGTTTGTCACTTAATGTTCATGGAAAAGTTATCTTATATTGGGCCTCAAAACGTTTGTGTTTACAGTGTTTACACTGCCTTCCACAAATGTTGGGACAGTTCAGCATTTTCTTCTTCATGTGGCCTTTGACTCAATGAACCTGATATGAATATCTAATAATGATCTAAAAATGTTAAAAGTTGAAAGTATGGATTCTCTGTTTTTTTTATCTACCTAATGCACCCCCACCCTTCCCAGCGTCACACCAAAACAAGCCCCGGCCCAAAACAAACTTTCTCCGGCCCGTTGTGTCCTGGCTGAATGTATAATTTAATAGGTGGCTTTCCCTACAGCCAGACCAGCTTTGCCAGTTGGGTGAGCATGGCATGTTGAGGCGGGTAAGTGTGGCGAAAGGAGGGAAGGGCTTGGCCCTTTTGGCTCAGCGCCCCTCTGCTCCTGGAGGAGGCCAGGTGAGAAACGGCCGAGGAAGAACCACCTCTCAGTGTGAATTATTAAATGGTGTTGAGAGGGACCAGATGTGATGCTAGGGTACACCGGTGACAACACACCAATGTAGACTGTTTCATTGTTTGTTTTAGTTAGCTAAGATTTATATGAAAATGGCCTGGCCACTAATATACCATATTTACGGTTATAATGGTTATACGATTGTGGCTAAAGAACGAAACAGACAAAATTTGAACGCCAACTTGTGTAAAGTGAGGAGGAAACAAGTCAAGTTGTTGTTGAAATTCAGTCCGTTTCGTTCTTTAGCTAGTCTACGCTGTGTCTGAAGTCAGTAAATTAAAGAGTAAATTAAAGTCAGAATGGGAAGACAAGCACTAAATGCAGACTGATATACTGACAGGTGAACGTTTTTCAATGGGGAAAATAAAGAAACAGATGTATCAAAATAAAAAAGAATTTTATGGCATTTAATCCTGGTATTTGTTCATGCCAGTAGTAGATCACGAGGCCCTATTTACAACAGAGATCTGCAAATTCTTGCTGCAAATGACCTTGTTGTCGTGGTTCCTGATTCCAGGGGACATCGTGCTCGTTATCAAACCCGTTACTCTGATGGAGGGCGAGAGACTGACCCTGACCACAGACATCCTGCTGGCCACAGACGGAGCAGCCAAGCCGGAGGAGCTGGTCTACACCGTGACCGCCCTCCCCAAACACGGACACGTCCACGCTGTCCAACACGCCGGAAAAACGCTCCTCACCTTTTCCCAGATGGACGTGGCGGCCCAGAGAGTGTGCTACAGCCACGACAACAGCCACACAGCCGACCAGGACACAGTCAGGTCAGACACACTGACTAGATTTGATATTTGTTTTTGCATATTTAACCAGGCTAACTGTTTTAAATTCACAACCTAAGAAGCACCTATTTTTGATCGAAGAATGATTTGATTGTTGATCTTTCGATTGAACAACCTTGATTGTCGGGCCGAAAGAAACATAGCCGTTTTTAGAGATCAGCGGCTTTTTCATCACCACGAAGCACAGCCAAGGTGTTTAACGCTGAGTTTTAGAAGAAAAACAAACAAAGCAAAAGCCAAAAACACAGAAAGTATCATCAAACGAAAGCGATCTGGCCTACAGTATGTTCATGTACCTTTCCCAGCCAATTTGGCAGAAGAGAGTCGGCGTGTGACTGACCTGTCCTCCTTTCTCCGTCCCTGGTGAGTCTGGAGCCGCTGGTTTGTCACCCAGAAGTCTGGCACGCACGCACGCACACACATTCACACACACACACACAGTTCTGGCTGCGTTTCACCTCAGGGTCTGCCGGGAGCCAGCAACCCTTCCTCCGCCAAGCCAGCCTGGGATGAGAGAAGAGGGGGACCACTTTAGAGGGCGCATTTATTACCACAGCAGTGAGATGCAGGAAACACACACAAACACACACACTGCCTATAATCTATGCCAATGAGGGAAGCGATAGCCGACCAGCACGGGGCAGTAGTGCCGGTATCTCAAAACGGATTAACCTAGCTGAGAAATTGCCCGTGCTAGCCACCCTTTCTTCACAAAATGCAAACACAAGCAAATGACACCCAGAGACCGGGCGTGTTTGCCTGTTTTACCGAACCCATCTGGGTTGTTTGCCTTGTGTGCCTGTTTGACCAGAACCAACCGGGTCCCCCAGTAAAGATTCTGCCTGCTTTACCGGACCTGCCCGGGTCCTTGGCAAAGTGTTCGCCTGTTTTACAAGATGCGCCTGGGTTGCTTCTGTTGGGTTGCAGCTAAGCCCAGCCTATCTGAATAAACCGGTGTGTGTCATGGTACCGGGCCAGCTCGTCATCGTCTATGTCATGCCGGCATGCTGTCGGCTCTGGGTGGTGGGCACGCGGTGGCAGGGTGCGATGCCAGCGGCTGGAACCTCAGATGGGGTAACACCTGAGAACACACCTGTGTGTCAGAGTCAGGCCCTGGCCCACACCCAGAGCAGAAGGTGTTTTCCATGGCCGTTCTGCTGGACACCATGACAGCAGATGATGAATGTGCATTATTAAGCAAATAATAATGGCGGCTGGCATCCGTTGCCATGGCGGCCAGAGAGGAGATTTCGGAGTGCAGATAGACAGACAGGCATCCCTGAGCACAATTATGGGAGGTGGCAGATGTGGTGCCGGTTTGGGTGAAATATGGGGACCTGTGTGTGTGTGTGTGTGTGTGTGTGTGTGTGTGTGTGTGTGTGTGTGTGTGTGTGTGTGTGTGTGTGTGTGTGTGTGTGTGCGTGTGTTTGGCCGGTGTATGTGTTGCCGGTGTGCGCCTGCCAATAATCTACTTTATGCTTATATTGTATCTGGAAGAATAACGAGTGAGATTTGGTGCTTTTTAGAATATTGATAAATTAGCAGCAATTTTTTGGAACGTTTTTATGTTCCTCTTATTTCAAGATATTCAGCTATATCGTAGTTACAGCCATGACTCGTTACTGCAACTTCCAACGTACTCTGGAGAGTTGAAGATCAGGAAATGGGTGCTTCGATACATGCCCTGACAAGCACTTATGGTTCTCACCACGCTCAGGAAGCAGAAGTAAAATCAATAGAAATGCCTCATTTATTCTACACATCCTGAAATTGTATTGTTTTTCTGACATCGTGTATGGCAATTTATGACAGTGGCCTGAGAAATTTCTACGGTCAAGATTTTTTGACCAAACACATTTTAACGGACTTTCTCTCCACAGCTTCACGGTCACCAACGGCATCACTTCCCGAACCGGCTCCCTGCTTTTCACAATAGAACACGGCGACCGGATTCCACCGTCCCTAAACCGCAATAGCGGCCTCCAACTGACAGAGGGCACTGTGGAGATCATCACTCAAGACCACCTGGAGCTCACCGACCCAGACACAGCTGTGGGGAACCTGACCTATAGCCTCATCCAGCCCCCGCAACACGGCAAGCTGCTCCTCAAGGGCTTTCCATTAACAGTGACTCGCTTCACACAGACGGATATCAACAGCTTGGACCTGGCTTACCAGCACCACCGTGGCAGCCCGGCCCAGATCGACAGGTTCAGTGTACTGCCATCCGACGGTACCAACAGAGGATATCTGGACTATGGACAACTGAAGGAGGAGCCTGTGGTCTTCACCATACAGGTGAAATGTGCTGCTTCTGCACTCCACTCTACTACACATTGCATGACTGGCGTCCGATCACTGCTAACACTGCTACCTGTTTTGGACTGACGTTTCTAGCTGAAGACAACCTTGCCGTCTTTCTAAAGTACAATTTTGATGACACTGTGATAATGGCAAAGTTGTTTGTACTAAACCATTTTATTTTCAAGCTCCATGGTGATATTTAAACAAATAATTGGCCTCCGCTTAAATTCTTTAAGCCCATTTCTCTGTAGAATGTTGAACGCCATGGCCACAGCCCGACAGAGAGACAGAGGTACATACGAGATGAACACATAGAAAGATCACAAGAAAACAAAAGACCTAATTATCACAATCATTTAATGTACAGACCTATGACAGCTTCTAAGATAACCCCTCCTCAAATCACAGCACTCCAAACTATGAACAGAGAATCTTGGCAAACAGAAAAGTGCTAAGCCAGAACCCCTGACAGTATTGCAGGCTGTCAGACAACCTAACTGTGGGTCGAAGCCACTGCTGTGACACAACGTTATGTACCGGGCCTCTCCTGTGACTGACCCAAGCACTCACATATTCTGGAGCACCTAGCCAGCCGGATAACCTGCTGGCCAGCCCCTGCCCTGGGCCTCTGAGACAATGAGTGTGTGTGTGTGTGTGACATTCCAGGTGAGCTAGCCCAGGCAGACTACTTTTCTCTGTAACTATCCCGGAGCTGTGCTACGCCACCGTGAACAGAATCATGCTTCTGCTCCCCCCAATACTCAACCTCTCCCCCCCACTGATCCCCCCCCACCCCCAGACTGTTTTGTGCGTCTGTGTGCGCCTAAATAATGTGCAAGAGTACAGTACAGGTGGAATTAGTGCATGACAACAAGCTGTGTTTTCAGTTCCTAGATTGTAAAGGTGCCGTTGCTGTCTCTACTGCTCTCAGTGTACGAGCAAAGGGGAAGTCTGGAGATCTTAAAATGTCTTCATAGGTATTTTACTGAAATGAATGTACGGGAATGTAATGATACACAAAACGTGTTTGTCAACCGTTTATCTATAAAGGGAACTTGTTTTTTTCAACCATGAGATTCAGATTCACAATGACCACGGTTGTCGTAAGGCATAATCAGAGCGCCATCTGCTGGTGTTTTAATAGAAAAGTAGTCACTGAGTCTGATCCTGGATCCCCTGCAGCACATCAAATCACCAGAAGAGGGCACTCTACATAAATCCACACCTCAGCTGGCCTTACTGTACCTGTCTTAAAACTAAAATACATTGCTGTGTCCGGGTAGTGAAAGCATTTAAAAATATATCAGCAGGTTGTGACCGACTGTTCTATGTCAATACATGTTTAACAAAATACCATGTGATGTTGCATTGTCCTGAACAGGGCCCTGTTTGCCTCTAGGTTGTATCAAACTGAAACACCTGTATTGTCCTGAACAGGGCCCTGTTTGCCCCTAGGTTGTATCAAACTGAAACACCTGTATTGTCCTGAACAGGGCCCTGTTTGCCCCTAGGTTGTATCAAACTGAAATACCTGTATTGTCCTGAACAGGGCCCTGTTTGCCCCTAGGTTGTATCAAACTGAAACACCTGTATTGTCCTGAACAGGGCCCTGTTTGCCCCTAGGTTGTATCAAACTGAAATACCTGTATTGTCCTGAACAGGGCCCTGTTTGCCCCTAGGTTGTATCAAACTGAAACACCTGTATTGTCCTGAACAGGGCCCTGTTTGCCCCTAGGTTGTATCAAACTGAAACACCTGTATTGTCCTGAACTGGGCCCAGAAAACACCTGAGTGGAGTAACCACATCCTGCTATTGCTGAAAGTGGAAACGACATTGAAGTTACTGTATTTGTCAAAATCGTGTCTGTCCACGTGTGGAGTCCTAATGAAACACAATTTGTGACAGGTGGAGCGTGTGGACAAGAACCCCCCACGGTTGGAGACCAAGAGTATCCCCAGTACGGTGGAGAACCTCTCTGTGGGATCAGGGGTCAAGCAGGTCATCTACCTAACACCTCGTGACCTCCAGGCCTCTGACCCCGACAGCCCGACCGGAGAATTGGAGTTCACCATCATGCGGCCACCTCACTTCGGCTTCCTGGAGAACGCTCTCACCGGTAACCACGTCACTTTTGCCTGTATCCGCTTTATTGATAATATTAATAATATATATCATGTATAATATTCTATATAATATTATTAAACTGCATTTACTGTGGCCCATTGTCCATTATCACTGAATAAACTTACATTTACACACAAAAATACTGTAGAATATTATATTTTAAAAAAGCACAGCGCATAATTCAAAGCCTTACCTGGACGATGTTACTATGTAAGACACCAGGGTAACGGGTAAAGTGATCTGTGGTGAATCTGGACAGTGTCATGACGCGGCCGTCTCTGTTCTCTGTGTCTTCCCCTAGGGTCATACATCAAAGGGCGCTTTACCCAGAGAGACTTGCAGTTGCGCGCTGTGCGCTATGTCATTCCCACCGACGTAGAGGTGACGGCGGACAGCTTTGAGTTTCGTGTCACCGACCCTGCAGGGAATTCCATGCTGCCTGAAATGTAGGTTAGGACTTTTCTGGGCACTGAGTGGACACAGATCTACACACACAGCTTCAGCGACCCACTAAATTCACAGGTGGCACAAAGCAGATTGTTCAGATACCAACAAACATCAGAAGAGATCAGTAAGATAAGGTTTCCACAGCACAGAAATAAATTACGCTATTTCCGCTAGAGTATGTGCATGTAAATGCTATCTCGTTACGGTCCCGCCTTCCGAGAATGACAGACAGGTTGGTAGAACATGAAAAGGCAATCCCAGACAGCATGTTTATGTTTGACATTTAGTGCTTAAAACTGCGTTAGAGCGTGAGACTGCAATTGCAAAGTGTGGCGCTGTTTGTCCATTTTTACATGTGCATTAACATTTATTAATTAACATTGATTATCCACAAACACACGTGTCTTTCTTTAAAAATGTAAATTCTATTTGAGACTTCATTTTCATACTGTCCAGTAAAAGCAGGCCATTCTATGAAAATGTAAATTATATTTGGGATTGGGACAACGCATCATATGTACAAACATATCGTAATAAGGCGCTGTTAGACAGGATTCACTTGTATGCTGCTACCGAGCTCCAAAATCTTAACCTGTAACTAATAATACAATTGAATCTATCACGTGCGTTAATGTCGACAGACTTTATTTATCTAGACATAGATGCTTCTCTGTCATACAGAAATGAGGAATTATACTACCTTTCCTATCTGTGCTAACTGCTACGGTAACTGAGTGAATTAACTCTGCCTTCTTAAACATGACCCAAGTTTGAGCCGTACTGACGTGTCTGGGTCATTGCTGTTTATGCTTTTAGACTGGATCTGACTTGGTCTCGGGTGGAGCTGTCGGCTACGTGTTACCGGGTGTGTGAGAATGCTGGGATGCTGCAAGTGCGGATACTCCGCATGGGGAAAAGCATGGACCCTGCTTACGTCGCTATTCAGGTGCAGTACCCTGCGTTTTTAACTCTGCTGTAACACCTCCTGGACCGCTAGGAGGGCGTTGCAGTTCTTTTACACTTATATAAGTTTGAAGCCACCTGTTTATCATTTGGTTTGATTAAAATGAGCACAGCAGGATGGGATTTGGTGATTATGTTTGTTATTTAAGTCACTAGGTCTTGGTGCACAGTGTTAGTTATTGTTCATATGTCACGTTACTCTGTTGGATATTTCAATTGTATTTGAAGACGATTGTTGCCTTTTTGAATGTATTTCATAAGCCACTGTTTAGTTGTTAACACATTTTTACTTAAAATCTGTATAGTCGTTTTCGCCATTCTCGTTTCATTGTAAATAAACCTGTTTGTGAACGGATTATACATGCTCTGTGCCTGGTTCCTCTGCACAACACCTTGGGGTTGTGACATCTGGTCAAGATAAAGTTGCCAAACAGTGGTGGCAAGATCTCCTACTCACCTATATAATAACACATTCAATTTGAAAGTGGAAAAAAATATTTTATGTAATTCATACATTTGCATACATTCAATGTCAGATTTATTTTATTAATGTATCTCTGTTATAGGTAGAAGAGGGGACGGCCAAGGTGGGGAAGGATTTCACACACAGTACTGCCAGTCTCATCCAGTTCGACCCAGGTCTGTGGGGATTTTGCATTAGGTAGCCAGGCCTGCTTCAGGGCGGGCCACAATGTGTGAAGGATTTGATTTCAGTCAAAAAAAACATTGGGAATTCAATACTAGAGTGCTGACATCTACAATGTTTTAGTTAATATATAACTTAATTTTAAAAAGTAATAAATCGATACAGTTCAAATGAGTTTCTGAATGTTGTCCTTTCCCTGTGGCTTTCACTAACTAAGCTGTTATATATCCCATACTTTGATTCTACTTTGATTGTGTTAACATTTTTCTGTGTCGTTTTTTCCAGAATATAAAGGTTCCAAATTAATAAAACGATCTCCCTTCTTGCATGACTGACTAGGGGTAAATGTGAAAAACTGGAACATTTACCTGAATGCTGACGGATTGGAAGAAAACCATGAGATATTCACTGTGCTTCTGAAAGCCCCTAAGAACACTGTGTTGGGTCAGAAGTACTCAGCCAGTGTGGAGATAGTAGATCCGAGAGGAGGTATGATACATAGGCAGTAAAGTAAGCTAAGAGGGCAATATATTTACACGTCACGCCTGTGTAAATGATTTGCTTTTGAACACGGGTTTTAGAGTAAAACAAATTCCCTTTCAAAAACAATTGAGGGTGTTTGTCAAATCAACATCACCCAATGTTATCACTTCAAGGAAGGTGTGACCCTGAGGACCTGAGGGTGGAGGAAGGTGAGGAGGAAGGTGACGAGGAAAAAGAGAAACAGGCGCCCCAGCCACCTCAACCAGAGGAGGACAGTGTCACAGATATCCAGACAGATCTCCCCAGGGAGATCTGGCCTCATCCACCCAGAGGGGACGTCCCTGACAGGAGGCCCTTCCCAGATTATGGGGATGGAGAGGGGGAGCCGCGGGACCAGGAACACAGCCAGGTTACCAGGCAACTCAGGGTGCAGGGCAGCGGAAGCAACAGCCGAACGGTGAGCCTTGGAGGGCCACAGATGTCTCCCTTGGTGCACGTAGAGGAAGCTTATGGAAGGCAGTAGTAGAACCCAGGCATATGCCTGCAGTTACACACAGGTTTATATATCCTGGTTAATTTTGTTTCATGACATCTGCCTGTATTAAAGCAACTTTACAGAGTCTTCTCTCAGTCGCTTCTCTATGATTCTAGGTTCTTCACTCGGGTGTCAAAAGGAAGACTGCAGAGAAAGTTTGGACGGTACACCTTTTCTTTAAACTGTTAGCCTCTCAGTTTCGGATACAGGGAAGACATTTAGATACAAGGAAATAACTGCAATCCAACTAAGTGCAATCATTGGTTTGATTTCTTTAGAGATTGTAAGTCTCAACCCGATTTGTAAACATTGTTTTTAACTGTTCCAGCTAACCGCTTACCACAGAGTTGTTCACTGTGTGACTAGGTACATTTCTAAACTAGTGCATTCATCAGTGAGCAACTGTACCCCATTGGTCGTGATGGGTGACATTTCATTGTGTCCCCTCTAGTTCCATGCCCTCACCCCACTGAGACGAGAGGAAAGGAGGCTGCCTATTCCTGAGCCTCGTCCTCAAACTCACCCTAAACTCGAGGTGACCCCCATCTGGAGCTGGTCTGACCACGGCGATTTCCTCCACACGGTCAGCGTGGGGGATGCTCCCCAGGTGGACAGCCTCGTTCCCTCGTTCAAACACAGGGCCGGACGCCAACACAAGGTTAGGAAGACTAAGTACACCGACTCTGGGTCATAACGCCAAATGGGTTAGTGTCAAATCTCACGTTTTATAACTAAGTAAACCACGATGATAGAAGCGTCATGGCCTGACACCTATCCATAAATGTATTCTCCTATCCCTGTTTATCCCAGGCTGGGAAGACGGTGGGCACTTCCTGCCCTGAAGACTGGAGCCACTACAGGGGCCACTGCTACAGGTTGAGTCCTGGTGTAGCTAGCTGGAGCAGTGCCCAAAGAACCTGCACCTTAATGTAAGTAGATCTGCATTAACCCTCCTGTCGGAAAACAATCGCAAGCTAGTCTTACGACTCCTTCTTTAGGACAGTTGGAACAGGGGTCTATATTTGTATCCAGCATAATTACCGTTCTTCCAAGGTCCACGTTTCTGCTTGTGTTCTGATGTGAAATTTTATTTTTCAGGTTTCACAGGAACCTCACAAGTGTCCACTCCAAAAAAGACATGGGCTGGTTATGGAAATTTGCAGGAAAACAGCCATTTTGGCTTGGTAAGGGACACCGATTCCCTGAAAATTCCATAGGGAGCAAAGTTGAATACTTTCCTAATGTGTCTCATTTACAGGACTATCCGGCAGCCCAGGAAATTGGACATGGACAAATGGCAGGTCACTTACATTCTCCAGACTCAAGAGGCACAGAACTCAAGACCTGCAGCATGGTGTTGCTGCTTCCAGTACCACATGTGTTCTAGCCCAGAGTCAGAAAACGTGGAAACCCCTGGTCTGCACCACCTCAGAAGAACACAGATACATATGTTCAGCACCAGCACAGATTAACTGAAAACAAGAGCATTGGCTACTCTTAATATTTTGGCCCATTCAGAAGAAAACACGTTTTTTTAAGAATCTTTTTTTTTCAAATTTGAAAAATTGACAAAAAAAAATTCTCTAGTATTTTGAAATCTATTTTCAATGACAGAGATTTGGACAAAATGGGTACAGGACATTTCTGTGAAGGATGGTGTGTTAGAGATGATTTATAGATGTTCAACTAGACCTACAGTAATTAATCGTATGCTAAGTCCTTGATAATGTTAGGTGTCTTTTAAAAGCTGTTGAATTAATTACTGTGTATATTTTTTGCCTGGATATAAGCGTAGGGGAAATAGTTTCAATGCTTGAAAATTTTTAGTTTATGGAGTTATAACGTAGCTGCTCTGTTCATGTTTATTTCTGTTATTTTGTTAATAATAAAGACAATTTAATTTGTTACATGGACCCCTATGCAGGTTGTTTACGCCTAATACCGGGGTTTTACACACAGAACGAATGTTACTCGGATTTTGTTTCTTCACGGATCTTTATCTATGTGCGACAAAGAAGGGGGCAAGATGGCGGCGGCCATGGTGCAAATGTCTTGTTTGTACCGTGGGATGCTAGCGGTCAGGGCGACTGGAATCCGACCGCTCATACCCGGCTTGGTGCCGTCACACTTTAGAACATTTTCCGTGAAGAAAGCGGAGGAGCCGCAACTGGAGGAAAACCCATATTATAATAAATATCAGGAGAAGATCAGGAAGTTACGGAGGTAACCGCAAAGTCAGTGCTAGCAATGTTAGCCAGCGTTAGCTTGCTTACTGAACAATAAAACATTGTCAATAGCAGTGGGTGCTTGCTTACGCTTTTGATTAGTCTTTGTTTGAATCTTCCCCCCGATTTTGTCATTGATTATCTGTTATAGAGACCACTAGTTGACCTGTGTTTGGCTGTAGCCTGGTGTAACGTGGTAGGAATGTGTTAGATCACATACACTGATGAGCCAAAACATTATGACACAGGTGAGGCGATTAACGTTGGTCATCTCCTCAGGGAACCTGCAGATTAGACTGTAAGGGAACATTCAGTTCATAATCATAGTGAACGTGTTGGATACAAGAAAAAATAGGCAGGAGTAAAGGCCAGAGCGACTTTGACATGGGCAAATTAATATGGCCAAACGACTGGGTCAGGGCATCTTTGAAACAGCAAGGCTTGTGCGGTGCTCCACAGTCGGTGGTGGTGGTGGTGATACAGACAGCGCTCCGAGGAGGGACAAACCGGCGACAAGGTGTTGGACGCCCAAGGCTCATTGATGTGTGAGGGCAACAAAGGCTATCCAGTCTGGTCCAAACCAACAGAAGGTTTACCGTGGCACATGTCAGAAAATGTTAATGATGGTTACAGGAGGAATGTGTCATAACACACAATTAATTGCACCCTGAACGTTTGGAGGTATTGACTGTTTGTTGGCCACATACTTAGGCAGGAAACGGTAGCAGACTTCTAGCTTAACTACTTCCTAGAGCTATGCTTAACATAGAAATCACAGAGTTAACCACTGTCATTCTCTTCAGTGTTTATTTAGTGTCAGCTTTATCTGTTTGTGCCCTTTCATATCCAGGCTGAGCATAGGAATTTCCTCACACAGTTCTTCCATTTTTACAGTGCCAAACCTCAGGAGTTCAATGCTCAGCTGGAGAAGCTGAATAAAGTCAAACAAGAACCACTCGGATACTCCAAACAATCAGAGTTTGTCAAACTCATGGAGCAAGAGGTAGGTTGCTGAGTTGTGCATGGTCTGTTTGTTTTGTTGCTTTGGCAGTCTTCAAGCCAGTGTACACCAGGGTGTTTGCATCACACTAAATTCATATGCATCAACAAATCTTCTGTTTCCATAGTTGGAGATGCGTGAAAAACAAGCAGATGGTTCAGGCAGATTCACCAAAGACAAGGTGAGAAGAGAAGCTGCTGTACTCAAAAGCATGTTAAGTACTGTTTGACTTGGGAGTACGAGCGTGTGTTAGAAACCGTCTGCGTCTACCACCGATTTGTCATAACTTTCAACATGTTCTTCATTTTACAGACCCTAGGATCTATTCTCAACTTGGACTTGATACAGGATAAGTCAGGAGAGGAAATTGCAGAGGTTTGCAATGTAGTGTTATTTTTCTTCTTCTATTCCATTGTCCTCATAAAATGCTCAATGATTTTCTGCATCTTTATTTATTTTTTAGCTATGGGGGCTGTATTATTCCACAAAAGACACTATAAGTGCTGTCATACCAGTAAGTGAATTTTTCAAACAGTCAGTGCAGTTTCTAAAGCTATGTTTTTACAAAATGACGTTGTCACAAGCACCACACCATGTATTGCTGGCAAATTAACATTGGTGTAATGTCAATGGTTATGTTTTCTCATCCCGATTTAATGTTTTGTAATAATTGCACCTTTATTCTACTGTAGTCTCACAGTTTTGAAGTGATCTTCAACAGAGCCATGTCCAACCCTGCGGTAAGCACATCAGTTGAACTGTTCTGTGGTATTTGAAAAGTCTGTTTACAATGACATGCTGTGCAAATTTGTGCAAATCATTTGCTTTCGGCTTCGGGAAGAATCGGTGTATTGGATGTGATCATTTCAGTAATACCTGAAAAGGCCACATGGTGGCAGTATTGTTTAAGTTCAGAATTGCAGGCTTCCATTGTTCAATAGGCCTGTCAAGAGTAATGACCATTAGATTAATTCAATTCAACAAGTCAATTGAGATATTATTGAAGCCCTGCAATTAATTATTTTGAGGCACGTTATAAATCTCAGTTCAGAGTTGGCACATTTGCTGGGTTGTTAAATTGATTGTCTGAGTTCTACAATGTAGCAAAATGTATTATAGCCCTGTTTAAAAATGTAACATTGTATCTCCAGTTCTTGTATGCACTACCCCAGAAGGAGGGTTATGAGTTCTTCCTGGGTCAGTGGTCAGGCCATCAGCTCCATTTTACCTCCCTCATCAATGTCCAGGTATAGTTCTTTATAATTCCCATGATCAATCTTTTGCATTCATTGTCACCAAAACAACACCACACCTTGATAAATGGATACAAATCTCTGTGTGTGTATATAGGCCTGGAGTTCTCTTTTCAGTGAGTGTAGGTTGACTTTGTGTTGACGTGACCCACTTTACAGACCATGGGTGAACACGCCCCGAGTCAGTTGATCCTATACCACTACACAGACCTGCAGAAGGACAAAGGTGTCGTGCTCATGACTGCCGAGATGGACCCCAAGTTCATGGTGAGGGGTTCCTGTGTTTATAGTTGCATATATACCCATTATAACAGCAATGTAGTGGGACTTTTTTTTATTCTCTTTTTTATTTTTGTAAAATTGTTTTACATTGTAAATGTTTTACACGCTAATAGCTTGTTTATTTGTTTTAATTTCTAGTGGAGCGAAGGCTTTAAAACCAAACACTTCTTTTACAGACCGTGCATTTGGCTCAGTGTTTGGCCAATCAGGTGCAGCTGTTCTATGGAACCCAGCGGCAGGAGATCTTCCGATTGGTGGAGACCTTCAACCACAAACCAGCTGACTTCAAACACATGGCAGTAATAGCTGAGTTAGAACAGAGTGGTGTCAGCGCTGCTAGCACCTCTGGGAAGTAGATCAAGAATTGTCGGACTGTGAAATTGTGCTCTAACTCTCCACGGGCTTGGAATCTCCCGGGGACATGGTCATTAACTTGGAGTCCATTCTTCCATTTGCGACAGATAAGGGAGGAATTCCTTTACTTGGGACATATGGCCTGGTTGAGCTGATGCATCGCTCTGGATGCTAAATCCCTGCTCTCATAATGTAGTTAATCTGTGTTATTTAATCTTATGAACGCCTGAAATGTTCTTCCTCATTATGCCACCACTGTCTTTCCTCTGTACAACCTTTCCCTTGACAGTAGTCTTCTCCCTGTCAGAACCCAGGCTGCAAACCAAAACGATGGTCAAATCACTTTCACTGCCCTAATTGTGTTGCTAACCAGTTTAGAAGAGCAATAAGGCATCTCAGGGTTTCTGCTATACAGCCAATATACCACGGGTAGGCCCTGTCTAAGAACAGCTTGTAGCTGTGCTATATTGGCAATATATCACTACACCTTGTGCCTTATTGCTTAGATCAGCCAATCAGCATTCAGAATTCATGCCACACTGTTTATAATGTTATAATACATTAAGTGATACGTTGATTATATGCCAAATTACAACTCTCTCCAGCAGTAAAAACACAATAGGCATCACTGGCGATAAGTCAAAGTTTTTGGTAGCCTATCATGGATTTGTCATGTAGCCTAATATTCAAATCACACATTGGCTGCTGGAGGCTGCTGTACATATAAGTACTGCTTGTTGACAAATGTTGTCTATTTCACAATGGAAATGATCATCCAGAATGACTTTTACTTTACATATAAATAAAATATATTTGGCCACAATGTTAAATATGAACATTTTCTCCAAATGCAGTCTTTGAATCATCATCTTTTGATTTGATTTCTGACTAATTTATTATTATATCACCCTTTAACTGGGGTAAATGTTGGATTATGCTCCGTGGAGACGCATCTCATGTTTGATTTTATCGAAAAGTTGCTCGCCAGTATGCAAAAGGATTGCAGTTTTCTAATTAAAATAGCAATATTTAGCAGACAGATCTTCACTAATGAGCTCAAAGAAAATTTGACCAAAACGCATGCAGGTACAAGCATCCCTCGTCATCCCTACGTATGACTCACGTTCATTTTTTCCTCGCCCGACGATTTTATGAAACTGCCAATTCGACCTCCCTCGCATGAAATGTCAGGCGATCTCAGCATTAATACCGGATACTATTCGTATTAAACAGCGAGACGTCAGGTGCATTAGAGCCCACAGCGCATCCAGTTCAGTCGAAGAGGAAAGAAAACCACTGAGAACATAAGAGGTAATCAAATGTATCGTCTTGTAATATTAATATGGGGCATTCTATTCCCGTATGATGTCATAATGGGAGCAATAATTGCATTCTAAACTGAATTACTGGTAGTATCGTGCAGACTGTATTTATAACATGACCAAATATAGAAATTCCCTCGTGTGTCAAATGATATTTGCATATCCTGCACCTGTGCCTCTGGCATATAACGATATTATGGCACCAATTCGTTAATTTCATATGTCACAGCATGTACTGAATATACGATGTCAACCGTTTCGCCGGATAAAAATGCCATATTAAGCATGTTGCACTTAACGCTGTATATATAGGTATAGTCTTGAATATGATTTTAGTGGGGGGGGGGGGTCAGTAAAATGGAACACACCTGCGGTTCAAACCAGTTTTCTACATGCCCGACAGTTGTACTGTAAACCATGTTGTCCACGTATACATAGTGCGCAAACACATGCCTACTGAACACGTCACTGTGTATGATATTCTAGTAATATATTCAGTTAACACCATTGTGTGTGTGTTTTATTGTAATATACAGGCTATTGTACTGAAGCTGCTGTGGGCCTACATTGTAGACAGTGTCATGTCATTGCGGAGAAAGCCTGTCTAGATGTCTCAATTAATCACCCAGTCGGTTGAAGTGTGTAGATAATGAATTAGATGCTCTAGTCAGACATTCCACTATAACCATATTAAAGACATTCAATCTCAAGTGAACATGATTAGCATCCTGACCGGTCCTCCACTTTGTCCCAACCCCCTCTGACTCATCCACCCATCCGTCGGCCCACATTAACAACGCTTTAATGTGGCACAGATGGCAAAGGCAGACCAGCGCTTTGGGCAGAGGGATGGCTCTGATCAGAACTTTGACTACATGTTCAAGCTCCTCATCATTGGGAACAGCAGCGTGGGCAAGACCAGCTTTCTGTTCCGCTACGCGGACGACTCGTTCAGCAACTCGTTTGTGAGCACGGTGGGCATCGACTTTAAGGTCAAGACTGTCTACAGGAATGACAAACGGGTCAAGCTTCAGATATGGGTGAGTTGTGGTTGCCCCTTCTATTCCATTCTACTATCTTTTTGTACGTTATCGACAATATACGCCAGACCTAGTTTTAAATGCATTTGTGTATCTACTGTAAATGGTATTGCTGTGTTTTTGTAAATACACTGCCAAAAAAAACGACCTTCTAAATTCTTGATGACATGTGTTTATGTGGTGAATTTCATATATGATTAAATTACAGTTGCATATGATTGTATTTTTCAATACCTTTCTGGAACACATTGTAATATAGTTACCCAATAACAAAATTACATAATAACCAAGTAAATGTACCAACAAAAACAATTCTGATTACCTTATTACAATATTTATTTCATCAACAACTAATCATCTGATTACCTCATCAATACATACAGTAGATATAAAAAGTCAACACACCCCTGCCAGGTTTTTGTGATTAGAAAAATTAGACAAAGATAAATCATATCAGAACTTTTTTGACCTTTAATGTGACCTATAACCTAAACAATTCAATTGAAAAAGAAACTGAAATCTTTGAGGGGGGGAATAAAAAACATACAATTACCTGGTTGCATAAGTGTACACACCCTTAACTAATACTTTGCTGAAGCACCTTTTGATTGTATAACAGCACCCAGTCTTTTTGGGTAGGAGTCTATATAATATTAGCACAGCACACCTTCACTTGTTATTATTTGCCCACTCAATTGGATTCAGGTCTGGGCTCTGACTGGGCCATTCCAAAACGTTAATCTTCTTCTGGTGAAGCCATGCTTTTGTGGATTAGGATGTGTGCTTTGGGTTGTAATCATGCTAGGAACTTTATCTTCAGCTTTCTAAGTTCTAACCAAAGCCTGAAGGTTTGTGCCAAAATTGCCTGGCATTTGGAACTGTTCATAATTCCCTCCACCCTGACTAAGGCCCCGGTTCCAGCTGAAGAAAAACAGCCCCAAAGCATGATGCTGCTACAAATCATTCTTCACTGTGGCTCCGGTGTTCTGTGGGTGATGTGCTGTGTTGTTTTTGCGACATACATACCTTTTGGAGTTATGGCCATAAGGTTCTAGCTTGGTTTCATCAGACCATAACACATTTCTCCACATGCTTTTGGGAGACTTGATGTTTGTTTTTGCAAACCAGACTTGAATGTTTTTCTTCGTGAGAAAAGGCTTTAATCTTGCCACCCTACCCCATAGTGCATACATAGGTAGAATACAGGAGATTGTTGTCACATGTAGCACACAGCCATTACTTTAATGTCGCTGTAGGCCTGATGGAAGCCTCCCTGGGCAGTTTTCTTCTTTGCTTTTCATCAATTTTGGAGGGACGTCCAGTTCTTGTTAATGTCTCTGTTGTGCCATATTTCCTTCACTTGATGATGACTGTCTTCACTGTGTTCCATTGTATATCTAATGCTTTGGAAATTCTCTTATACCCTTGTCCTGATTGATATCTTTTAACAATAAGATCTTCTGATGCTTTGGAAGCTCTCTGCAGACCATGGCTTTTGCTCTGAGAAAATGTAAAAGAAAATAAATCCTCCTGAAACAGCTGACCTTCATTTGTGATTAATCAGAGTCACTTTAAATGATGGCAGGTGTGTAATGACTTCTATTTAACATGAGTTTGAATGTGATTGGTTAGTTCTGAACACAGCGACATCCCCAGTTATACGAAGGTGTGAACGCAACCAGGCTATTGTAAGGTTTTTAATTTAAAACATTTCCCGCTCATAGATTTTCAGTTTGTTTTTTAATTGAATTGTTCACATTAAATGTGGAAAAAGTTCTGACATGACTTATCTTTGTCTAATTTTTTCACATCACAAAAACCTGTCATTTTAACCAGGGTGTGTAGACTTTTTATATCCACTGTATCTCCCACCAACTACTGATCCTATATGACATTTTGGAATGCAGAGTCATACATACTCAACACTGACTTCTAATGAAGGACATATTGTACATCTCCCACCATCCTCTGCAGCTGAGTGTCTTTTCATCATTGGATGGGCTATCTTCAGACCTGATCAGAACACTCTGTGTCTGACAAGCTACTAGAAACTGATGTTTTTATACTCATTTAAATGGGCTGACGGTTGGACTCTGTCAGACCTCTTGTTTTATCTAACTGTTTAGTGAGAAATGTTGCTGCAGCTATAGCCTGCTGGTTGAGCATTTGAGTAACCACAAGGTTACTAGATTGAATCCCCAAGATGGCCATGTGACATCTGTCATTCTACCCTTGAGCAAGGCAGTTCATCCTATTTGGTTTATGTGGTGGCTGCCTCCAACTTGACCAGGTGTGGATCAGCAGACATTCTGCTGAGCTGGAAAATATAAGTTGTTTATTGTCTCAAGCAAGCGCTATGCGAACTGAACAAATATATGAATTGAATATGCAATAATTGCAAAGACTTTACTGAGTGACATATATGGTCATTCAAAAGGTCATCGGACACATTCGAACGGGTCTTTTTAAAGTATCAATAACAATTCTCGAGACTAAATCAATGGTCAGGCCTATGGAGAACAAATCCAAAACAGAAGCTTCTGGTGAGCTTGCATCGTCAGACGATGACGGTCGTCATGGCAGCGGCTCTTCAAACAACTCACAAACAGCAAGGTCCTCTGAGGCAATTAAAGTCACCCCTTAGGGTGATGGGGCAGAACCCACAGAGGGTACACAGGGGACAGATCGGGGGGGGGGGTGCTTTTCAGGCTCCACTGCCAGTGTAGATTTCGGGTTTTGGATAAGCTGATAGCTGTAATCAGTGTTGATTGATTCTGTCTTAAATCCCGGGTTGGAGGTGTAAAAATAGAAGGCGGCACACTCACACTGCAAACAGCTGTGTTGCTATTGATGTTGGCAGGGACGATCTAGCTCCAAGTCTACAGTAATACCACACATGTGAGGGCACATGAAGCTCTGTTACAGTCATACCACACCTGTGAGGGCAGATATAAAGCTCCATTACAGTAATATCACCCCTGTGAGGGCAGATATAAAGCTCCATTACAGTCATACCACCCGTGTGAGGGCAGATATGAAGCTCCATGACATCAATACCACCCCTGTGAGGGCAGATATAAAGCTCCATTACAGTCATACCACCCCTGTAAGGGCAGATATGAAGCTCCATGACATCAATACCACCCCTGTGAGGGCAGATATGAAGCTCCATTACAGTAATATCACCCCTGTGAGGGCAGATATGAAGCTCCATTACAGTTATATCACCCCTGTGAGGGCAGATAAGAAGCTCCATTACAGTAATACCACCCCTGTGAGGGCAGATATGAAGCTCCACAACAGTAATACCACCCCTGTGAGGGCAGATATGAAGCTCCGTTACAGTAATACCACCCCTGTGAGGGCAGATATAAAGCTAAATTCCATTAATACCACCACTGTGAGGGCAGATATGAAGCTCCATTAGCGTAATACCACCCCTGTGAGGGCAGATATGAAGCTCCATTACAGTAATACCACCCCTGTGAGGGCAGATGTGAAGCTCCATTACATCAATACCACCCCTGTGATGGAAGGTACAACATGTTTTTTGCAGATTGTAAATGGAGTATTGAGAATGCCTGTTTTGACGAACCAATAGACTTGTTTATCTGCCACTTTGACCAGGCAAAATAAATGAAGTGTAAAGACGTAATGGAATGTGGTCATACCTCCAGACTAAATGTCACAGTAAAGTATGATGTAACCTGGTTGTTGTCACGGTTCTCTCAGGGTAAATGACTTCCTGTTAGCATAAAAACAATAGAGTTAGTCAGAGGCAGCATATGTGTATTAAAGTAAAGTTCTGATTTACTAGATGATGACAAAGTGCTCCTCCATTTTGCTAAATTAGCACTTAAGCTACCAAACGGCAACAAATTAACATTTGTGCAAAATGAGATTTCTATATTTAGATCGGGAGACCACACAGACAGTATTTTGAGGAAAAGCATTTACTGTGTGTTCATTTAAATAAGAAGCTAAAATGTTAATTTAGCATTGCCTTGACGTTCATTCATTTCATTAGCTGAATAATTACAGCTGTAGTTGATCCTTTGAGAGATTTGTGTTTCAGTTTGAACTGTGGCTTCTAAAGTGCTTCAGTTTGTTGGAGGTCTTTGTTCACAGTCAGGCCACTGTGGCTATGGATGTTTTGATATAAATTAGCTATTTATTCTGTGATCTCTGTCTGAACAGGAATTATGCCCTGTGTGTTAAGAGTTGCATTAACAGGAAAAAAACATAAATTGATTGGTTTGCCTCAGTCTTTACCAAAGCTGTGCAGTGAGGTCCTAGCTACCATGATGGAAGTTCATGGATTTGAAGTGATTATGGTGAAATAGCCTGGTGGGAACCACTATATAATTGCTTGTCTCATTTCCTGGAGCCTGGATCAAGGCACAGTTCGGTAATGCTGGGACGGATGCAGTGGGAAATAAGTGGTTTGGTGCCAGTGGGAACATGCCAGTGTTAGAGGGAACATGTTGGTGTTAGGGGAACATGCCAGTGTTAGAGGGAACATGTTGGTGTTAGGGGAACATGCCAGTGTTAGAGGGAACATGTTGGTGTTAGGGGAACATGCCAGTGTTAGAGGGAACATGTTGGTGTTAGGGGAACATGCCAGTGTTAGAGGGAACATGTTGGTGTTAGGGGAACATGCCAGTGTTAGAGGGAACATGTTGGTGTTAGGGAACATGCCAGGGAACATGTTGGTGTTAGGGGAACATGCCAGTGTTAGAGGGAACATGTTGGTGTTAGGGGAACATGCCAGTGTTAGAGGGAACATGTTGGTGTTAGGGGAACATGCCAGTGTTAGAGGGAACATGTTGGTGTTAGGGGAACATGGGGAACATGCCAGTGTTAGAGGGAACAGGGGAACATGTTGGTGTTAGGGGAACATGCCAGTGTTAGAGGGAACATGTTGGTGTTAGGGGAACATGTTGGTGTTAGGGGAACATGCCAGTGTTGGTGTTAGGGAACATGTTGGTGTTGGTGGGGAACATGCCAGTGTTAGGGAACATGTTGGTGTTATGTTGGTGTTAGGGGAACATG